>JAVSBV010114419.1:0-20724 GCA_033117975.1 Parotocinclus spilosoma
GCATTCATTTATTTAATGTGAACAAAGAGGACATATGGATTTTTACAAACAATGAATCCACATACGGATACAATCTTATTTCACAGTAGTGCATGAGTCTATGGATTGAGAAACTTGTGATTGTGGGTTAAGGGCCTTGCTCAAAGACCCAACTGTGGCAGGTTTGGCATAGGTGGGATTTGAACCCTGGACCATCAGGTCCAGATATGGTTGCAAAGGGGTGGAAAATGTCCGATAAATTTCCAGTAAATTACCGGTAACTTTCCATGGGAACCTTAGCTCTGGAACTTTGGAAATATTCCAAAATGCAAACTTTCCATGGAAATTTTGGGAACTTTTGAATTTATTGGAATTAATAGAAAGTATTGTATAATTAAAAGGAAGGGTGTTATCAAACACTATCATCAATGTACTGTGTTTTTTATCAAAAGCAGACATATTAAATTGTAATAACATTACATTGACAACAATACAGCAGGCATAACAATACAAATAACTATGACACAGTTAGTTGCAAGCAGAACTTTAAAAACGCTGAATTCTTTCATTGAACAATCAAAAGTTTAATAAAAAAAACACTCAAAAGAACGCAACTCCTCATTTGGTCCTAATGTGTGCTTTCAGTAGTGGTTACTGTCAGGTTTCTAGAAATCCACTACATATATGCTGTAAATGTGATGGAGGAATGAACAGTGGCACTGGTACAGTGCACTGGGTGTGTGTGGTCTTAATAGCCCTTTAGTGTGCAATGTGCCAAAGTGCCTGGGACTGAGGAGCAGCTTTGCTATTCAACTGTTTTGGTATCATATCTAATTATTTTAACCAATATTATGCTTCAGTATATTTTTTACCAACTACATGCAAGTTTCTCACCTTTAGCTTTGAATATTCCCATTTAATTCCTATTAATTCCCATAATTACCCCCGTTAATTCCCATGGTAAATTTCCCAACTTTGAAAATTTTGCAACCAGAGTCCAGTAACTTCATCGCCAGGCTACCGCGGTAATGAGACCGGAGCACCCGGAATAAACCCATAATGACAAAAGCAGGACATTTAAAATTCACACAGATGAAGTGTGAGGTTGGGAGCGAACAAGGGATGCTGGAGCATGACGCGTCAGGTTACTGCCACCACAGAAAACAAATTCTCAAAGAAAAACTCATCAGCAACCGTCTCACATTATATACGCAGTTCTTGTGCCACAGAACGCAGATTGAGTACATGCGAGTTATCACACAACATTCAGTCTGCGTGCACTGACACCGCATGTGTTTCATTAAACTGTGTGCCAAATAAAACTTTCCACACCAGACACACACACAGGACTGGTAGGCGTCATTGCAACTTCTGTAGTACAACATTAATTAAGCTTAGGTATTATATGGGCTAATGTTAGCTATGTATAGGTTAATAACCTTAATAATAAGCATCATGGTCGTACATGATGCTACAGGTCGGACATTGTCTGAGGGGAAGACGTCGAGGTGGTGCATACTTGTCTTTTGCGATCAATTACTTCTAAATGCATGATGTGTACCTGATCAGGACCCAGTGGCATACGACCCATTCCCATGGCATTCATTCCCATTTGCCCTTGCATCGGAGGCATCTGTGTCGGTCCGTTCATGCCTCCTTGCATTGCCCCGTTCATCATCCCTCCATACTGCGCTGGTGCCCCCTGCTGGGCAAACTGCTGCTGTTGCTGTGGGTATGAACTAGAAACATTGCCAGATAAGATTTATAAACTGTAACCTTTCACATATTTCCTAGTCATCTGAAACTCTAAAAAAATATATTTTTATTATGATTAAAATGATACCAAAATGATGAAAACTCACTTATTCAAAGGAATGCCTCCTGGCCCCCAGCCTTTCATCTCTGTTGACTGGTAAATGGGACCGCTCTGAGGGTGCTGTTGCATCATGGGATTTTGGGGACCTCCCATACGGCCAGCCATCATATTAGGAGGGCTGCTGCCAGTGCCCATGAATGAGGCGTCTCCTTGCTGTCCCATACCTATAATCACATCATAGAGGCCTTCATTAATGTTATGTGATACACTTCATTGCATTACTGAGCTGGTACAATTTGACTCTGGTCCAGAGCATTTCAGTGAAGTTACGTTTAACATAGTGGTGGGTAATATGAAAATACCTTATCGTATTGTGATTAATTTTATTATCGTGATTAGAAAAAATGCTTTTCTGAGTGCTCAAAGATCACTGACATACTGCATGTTTCAATATAAGCAGTATACAATGCTGTAGAATTCGATGAAATGCAGCACATTTTGAATAACAACCACTTCACCATGTATATTTGAATAGTAATTAGGAATCCTGTGACTACTAATGAATTTTGTCTGTGATCGCAGGTATCATGATAAATATTGTGTCTCGTGAAAATGATCCTATTATCCTGTAGCCCATCCCAGCCTTGTACAGGTCTACAATTGTATCCCTGATGTCCTTAGACAGCTCTTTGGTCTTGGGTATGGTGGAGAGGTTGGAGTGTGTGGACAGGTGGCTTTAATACAGTACTTAATATAGGTAATGAGTGCAGAAGAAGAGGGGTTTCTTGAAAAATTCTTGCTGGTTAGATTCTGTCTCTCACAGTTGTCTCACAGTGTACCCAAGATAAAAATCATATACAAATATAGAGATATATACAGATACAAATATCTACATACTTTGTAAGTGGGAAAACTCAGCAGTGTATCAAATACTTACATTTAAAACGACAGTTTATTCAGAAGCATACTGACAATAATATACCTTCCTGCTTTTCAATCATATAAATAAGAATTTAACTAAAAAAAAAAAAATAAAAAAAAAGCATCGGTACTTGGTATCCGAAAATACCAAGAGTTTAGGACTCGGAACTCTATGCAAGTGTAATTTTAAAGATGGGTACTGTAATTATCTGTGCTTGTGGATAATTTAAGATGGCCAATTATTGTATAGGAACATGTAAAAAAAAAAAAAAAAATTTTTTAAATAAAATAAAATAAAAACACTCACCATAGTTTCCTCCATAGTTAAATGGCTGTTGTCCAGGTTGGTGCATGCCTGTTCCTCCCATGGGATTGTCCATGCCGGTGGGGGCAGTGACGTTAGGAGGTGGGCTGAAGCCTCCAGCTGCAGCCTGTTGCTGCTGATGTTGTTGTTGTTGTTGCTGCTGTTGCTGCTGCTGCTGCTGCATAATCATGAGCATTCTCTGCCTCCTCATTTGCAGAGTCATAATCTCTCTATTCCGCTGTGCCATCATTTGAGCATTCAGAAACCCAGACTGAGAAGAGGAATGAGAAATTGTATCAATACAGTGCCCCTAGAGAATCATCATACCCTGGCAACATTTTAACCTTTATATTTAATATAAATTAAATATTACACATTACCCCTATAAAATGTATTATAATAATTTAGATCGTAAAATCCCAAGCAACAAGGATGCTGTAAGCAACAAGAGTCTGCTAAGCTTTACACAAATCTGGTCTGTGTATACCAAAAGGCTCTATTTTGGTCTCATCTGACCACAGGACCTTCTCCCATGCTTCCGCTGAATCATCCAGATGGTCATTGGTGAACTTTAACCGCTCCTGGACATTTACAAACGGTCAACGTTGAGACTGTGGTCCCAGCTCTCTTCAGGTCATTGACCAGGTTCCTCTCGTGTAGTTCTGGACTGATTCCTGACCTTTCTCAGAATCATCCTTACCCACGAGGTGAGATCTTACATGGAGCCCCAGAACGAGGAAGATTAACAATCATCTTGCGTTTCTTCCATTTTCTAATTATTGAACCAACAGTTGTTTCTTCTCAACTAACTGCTTACCTATTGTCCTGTAGCCCATCCCAGCTAATGCCAAAATTAGCTTTGATGCATTAATATCAAAAACCAACAGAAAATTATTGTAAATGAGAAAGATATGCTGCCACTAATACTGATAATTCTAGCAAAAAAAAGCGGAACATTATTCAAGACTTGTTCATTTTCATTCATTTTAACTTTTTCTGGTTACTTGAACATTGTAATAAAAGTGAATATACTGTTCGACAAAATATATGTTGATGGATTTTAAATTCAAATGACTTTTTTCAGTTGATGAAGCATCACACTTTGCATTCAGCAGATGCCCTTATCCAGAGCGACTTATAATGAATACAGTCATCCAAGCAATGGTGGGTTAGAGGCCTTGTTCAGGGACCCAACTGTGGCAGAAGTGGGATTTGAACCCTGGACCTTCTGGTCCATAGTCCAGTACCTTAACCACTAGGCCACCACAGTCCCAAGCATGATCCGTAGTGCCTATAGCAGCTGTCTATGATTTTGTGAACATGCGTTTTAATTTATTATTATTTATTCTAAATCTATACCTTATAACAATTGTTTTAGTTAATTACCATTACATAGTAATTCATCTTTCAAACACAGAAAATGGAATATGGGGTGTTGTCAAAAGAACATCCAAATGATTAAATATAAAAGACCAAAAGAGGTTCCATAGAGACTTTGTTTAAAAAAAGTATGATGCTTAAGAGCAACATGTTTTTTTTTTTTTCACTTTTCAAAATTTCATCAAATTTCTTGAAATCGAACGAGTAAAAAAAGTAATTATCTCCATTACAAAGATAAAAAAACAATAAAGTCATTATTCTCAACAATTAACAGTTTTATGTTAATTTATTACCTGTCCCCCCATGCCAGGCTGCATGCCAGGTCTCATTCCTGGGTTAGCTATAGGTGCGTTCTCCATCTTCATCACCATACCCTGCCGGCTCTGGTTCATAAACTGCAAAATTAGGTAACTCAGTGTTAAATGTAGGTGACAAAATGTAAACGTATAGCAGACTATCAACCCACAAACTGGGTGCATTATTTTTAAGATATGGGTTTGAGGATTACATGTTACTTCATGCAAAGATTTAGATTTAGTTTTGTTTTCACTGCGATGTTTACAATAATTTCTAAAGTCCCCTTGTCCCCCAAAACCCACTTCTACCAAGGGTTGTAATACTTCTGAAAAGGGTTGTAAATATTTCTGAATGTAAGCTCACTTGATGTAGCAACTGATGGTGTGTAACATGACTAAGAATAATTCTCGTTCTGATCTAGCACTAATGTAATGAACAAAAGCAGCAGAGTCCCAGATCTTACCTGCTGTCCCTGTAATCTCTGCTGGAGCTGGAGCCTAAGCGGCTTGGTGGCGTTCATCATGCGTGGCCGCATCATGGCAGCACGGGGGTGCATGCCTCCCATCCCACCCATCTGAGGCATCATAGGATTAAAGCCTGGACCTGGCTGGCCCTGTATGGGGCCTGGGCCAGAGGCAGGACCAGGCCCATAGCCTCCTTGCATGCCTATGGAGGGTGGACCAGGATAGCTCGCTCCATATGGGACCTTAGAATCCATAGGCATGGATGAATCTGGAGAAGGACCAGGGAAAGCATCTGTGGGAGCTCCCTGTTGATCTGTGCCATGGCCCTGTGAGAAGAAGAGGTCATAATTAGACATGCATTATAACATACCACTAGTCACCATGGGATGCTGTAGTCGACCAGTCGGAATGGGAAATAAACAGTAAACAGTAGGCTACCAATGACGCAGAAAGACAGTAAAGAAAGCAGCTCTTCTTTAAAAACGTCCAAATCAAACTTTGGTAGCCTGGAAATACTCCAGAAACAATTCTACAGTAAACTGCCCTTAATTTGTAAAACATCAGGTAAGGTAAACACAGAGCGTCTCTTCCAGCAAGTGGACATTAAGTTAAAATGCAATATGTAGTACTGTATCCTTCAATATACAGCAGAATATATATATCAATAAAAATACTAAAATAGTCCTAAATATCAGTTATCTTTTATTGGCATTTCCTGTCCTCGCCATCCGTGAGCTCTCCTGACACGCAGGCATGCAGCGGTTTATTGACATAAAAATTGGATCCAGCTCAAATTAAACGCTGCACTGTTGCATTCTTTTGCATATTTATTATCTTTTAAAGTGCCCCCCAGCGAGGCATTGAAGCTGGGATTTTAATTTAGAGAATGTGCTCGTCTGTTATCCAAAATAGAATTTGAGGCATTGAACTCTGCTTATTAAAAACTCAAAATAAGGACCTCCAGAGTTTCTTTCGCTATGGGAAACAAGATTCTTTTTATTACTAGTCGTGCAACTCCTATGATAAGCGCATATGAATAGAAATATTCCTGTAGCTGGATTGAGATCTTCACTGTTCTCTGACCTGGCCAACAAGGTCTGGGATCCCCAGGGCGCGGTCAATTTCCTCCAGATCAATGACATCCGTGTTGTTGAGGAGAGAGTCGAGCTGGTCTAGCAGAGCTCGCTCGTCGCTTTGTCCTTCACCGGTGGCTGAAGGACCCAGCAGATCATCCAGTGGATTGCCAAATGGCAAGCTAAACATGCGTACAATATTAGTAGAAAGTAAACAGACAGTAAAAATTCTGACATCAAAAATCCCCATGTAAGATGACAGTGTCTGTATAGGATAATAGGAGAATATTAACATGGGTTATATTTATATTGGTCTTTACCTGTTGGTACTGGAAGCTCCCTCCATACTCATGCCACAATCAGACCACGATGGAGACTGGGGAGTGTGTGGTTGTCCTCTGAATGCATTTATACCCATACCCATTTCATTTGGACCTGTACACACATCGTTCAACAAAACAAATACACACATGGTTATATATCTATTATACAACCCCTGGCAAAAATTGGACAATGTTCTTTTTAAAAACAAAATACAGACATGCCACAGTACTATTTTTCCCCATTTTGTTTAGATCAAGTAGAGGAAATGAATAGGAATCACTCAATTCTGAGGATTTACTACTTTACTGCACAACCTCTGGCTTTTAATAGGCGCTCGAATTGTACAAGGCGTGGACTTAACTAATGAAAAACAGTACTCCTCGATGTTCATAATGCAGATGTCAGATCAGCTTTACAAGACGGACCCTTGCAATTGACCATTTTCTATTATATCACCAGATATTTTCACATTTTCTGGATTACTTGCGAGACATGCCATTGACTAGCCATTCTCATTCACGACCTTTGCCAAGATGTTTTTTTTTTTTTTAAATGAAGTTATCGTCAACACATTTCCTTTCAGCTGATGGAATAAGACATAAGTCCAAAACTTTAAATGTAGACTTTGGAATTTATTAAAGATGTAATGACTGTTATCTCCCCCATGCCTTTACCTCACATGCAGCCCTATATCATCAATGACTGAAAATTTGCATGTTCTCTTAAGGCAGTCATCTTTATAAATTCCACTGGACCGGCATCAAACAGACGTTCCAGCATCATCACCTTGCCTGGTGCAGATTCACGATTCATCACTGAAGATAACTTTCCATAATACATCTACAGTCCATGATTGTGTTACTTTAGACCACTGTGACCTTATTTATTCTGTTTTTGTGTTAATGCTGGCTTTCTTTTGGCTTTTCTGGATGTAAATCCCATTTCTTTTAGGATTTCTTACAGTTCGATCACCGATATTGATTGACTCAACTTTCCACCCACTTGTTTCTTATTTGTTTTGTTCTGTATTTTCTGTTTTCATCACATATTGCTTTAAGTTTTTGACGCCTTGATGTTTTCCTTGGTCTACCTGTATTATTCAGTTTTACAACCTTCCCATTTTGTTTGTACTGGGTCCAGATTTAGGCTGACTGGGAACAACCAACATCTTTTGCGACATTCCGTCATGATTTATCTTCTTTAAGAGGTTTTATAATTCTCTCCTTTGTTTCTACTGACATCTCTCATGTTGGAGCCATGACTCATGCAAATCTGCTTCATGCAGCAGCTCTCCAAGGTTTGAGCACTCTTATTAAACTTATAAATAGTTAGTAAATGTAATCTGCTGCAGGTGTTTGTTTTAGGACTGAAAATGACAGAATGATTCCATAATATTTTCCTTAGAATTTACTGATTCCATATTATTTTCCTGTACTTGATGCAAAAACACAATCGTGACTGACTACAGCAATTATATTAATTTCTTTTTTTTATTGTTTTCTCAATAGCAAAAGGTTGGAATTTTGAAAAAAAACCCAAAAACATTTGGTGGCATGTCACCGTGATCAACATTTTTCTACAATATCATACAATTATTATGCTATTTCCAACAGGCTGGGGCTCCACCACACTACAGAACAGATGTTCATCAATGTCTGGATATTCAATTGCACTGCCTGTCGTGAACCTTTGGAATGGCCGTTCAGATCACCCAACCTCAAACCACTGGACTTTTATCTCTGGGGCCAATCCAAACAAATTGTGTAAGATAAGAAAATTGTGAAGGCTTGTGAGAGCATTTCTCCAGAAGTTCTCATGCAGGTTTCATAATGACACAGGCAATGATCCTAGTTGTTGTTGCAAATTTCTGTGTTCATAACTTTTAAATCACAAGATATATTGCAAATCTTGCAGCAATCGATTTCTGGGACAATTCTGGTCTTCTTTGATATGCCACATGACCACCTTCCCATTGGAAAAACGTCTCCTTGATCCAATATGGAGGTTTTCAAGCTGGGCAGATGTTCTGGACATTGCCTTATACATAGGCCCCCTTACCCATTACTGCTGGGGTATTTCTCGTTTGAAATAGAAAACGTTTTTAAACATTTATGCATACGTTTAAACCTCTGTTTCTGGTAATTTTCTTGAACAACTAATCAATTGTTTGTTTTTTTCAAATAAATATTCAAGAACTGTGCATGGTTTTGCATTGTGTACAAGACAATTAAATCATGAAGTATTAAATCAAAGTTTGTGAACTTTGTATTTATTAGAAATGTCTTTGTTTTATTGAGGAAAATGATCTGTGATCTGAAGATATCTGTGAGTTAGAGGCAGGTGTTTTTAGTCAGTAACGTAACCTGTTGTATTTTTAAAACAAGGACCTGGTGTCTCAACTTAATGTGTGTATATATAAAAGTGAATAATAGCCCAAACAATAAACCTTCTAAGAACCTCATGGATATGAAAAATGGACTGTTGACGCTCATCAGTCTGGAACAGGTTATAAAGATTGTAATAAAGACTTTGGACAACATCAGTCCATAGTTAGGCAGATTATGTACAACTAAGGGAATGCAAGACAGCTTGCTTGACCATACATTTCACTAAGAGCAAGCCATTTTGAGAAGTATAACACCAACAGGGCTGTTGGTTTACATAAGAAGAATCATGACTAGAGAATTAAAAACAATGCATTTTAGCATTAGAACATTATCCCGCCCAAACATTATGGCGGTAGCATCATGGTCTGGGCCTGTTTAGCAGCTTCTGGGCTAAGACAGACTGTGATCACTGATGGAACAAGGAATCATTCATTATACCAGCAAATTCTAAAGCAAGTTGTCATAAGGTAACATAATTCTTTAATGGGGAAATTTACAAACAAAGAACTGCCCTTGAACTGCATCTTAATGTAATACGTGGATCATGCAGCATGCCAATGACACTAATACAATAGAAATGTTCTGCAAGCAGTTCAAGTGTGGTAGCTCGGCTTTTATTTTACTGTACTTAGGCACTTCAAATGTGTATCTTTCCTTGCTCCAATTCGGGAATGCACAAAGTCTTAACATCCCACCTGCTTGTGCGATTCCTCTGCAAAGAAGGAGGGCACAAAACATGCAAGTGCCTCTCTTTAGTTCACAGCCACTGAACACTTTTTTCCAATGGCATACAGCTATGTTGCCCATAGGAATTCACTTTGGTACTTTAAATCAGAGTATCACGTGTCTGTGCAGTGTCTGCCTCAAATTCGGTTCCCCGTTATAGTGGGCTGGCTTGTTAGAAAGTTTCCCCAACTGGACTCAAGGACACCAATTCTAATTATTGAGGTGGCTAATTTAGCCACATTTTATGCCACTCTAGCCATTTTGCATTGCAAAATGTGATCTACTGTTTTCTGTTTTTGCATTTTCATAGTGCTCTTAGGTGGCATGAGGCGGAGTCTACAACCCATAGAAACTGCTCAGGTAGTGCAGCTCATCCAGGTTGGCACATCAATGCGAGCATCAAGGGAGATGCCAGGAGACAGGTCGGTACACCAGGAGATGTGGAGGGGGACGTAGGAAGACAACCCAGCAGCAGAACTGCTACCTTCTCCTTTGTGCAAAGAAGAACAGAAGAAGCGGAGCCAGAGCCTTAACAAAATGGCCTCTAGCACGCCACTAACATCCATCTTTCTACTAAAACTGTCAGAAACTCCATGAGACGCCATCAGTGTGATACGAGAGCCCGGCATTCACAAGTGGGGCTTCTGCTTAC
Organism: Parotocinclus spilosoma; assembly: GCA_033117975.1. NCBI lineage: Eukaryota > Metazoa > Chordata > Actinopteri > Siluriformes > Loricariidae > Parotocinclus > Parotocinclus spilosoma. The sequence continues at coordinate 10,324 of JAVSBV010114419.1, forward strand.
AGCCAAACACAGTGTAGGGTGTTTGGCATTTGCCAGAGTACACTAGGACTGGTAGATTCGTCTAGCATGACTGGTTAGGCAGTAAATCAGTAATGGTATGTGGAGGCATGTCTCCCAGCCTACCATTTTGTGCTGCTTCCTGTACTGCAGTTTGAGAAACACGTAACATGCAAGCAGAGGGTAACAGCTATGCCCCTCTAAATTCTGTGTGTCTAACAAGTGGTCTAGAAATGCCCCTGGTTGCCTTTTACAGTTTAGTCTATAAGATTTCTGCTTAAGAAATATGAGCAGATGCACCAACATCAAATACAATTTTCAGAGAGTAAATTAGTATGGTATGGTTTAATGTGGCAGCTAAATGATTAAAGCTAGCTAGTCAACACATAACACAAAAATGCCTGCTAAATTGTTATCTCACCTTCTGCTGACGCGCTATCCCTAAAAACCTGTTTGTCTTGTCTTAAGTTATATACCAGGAGTGACAGAGCAGGAGCAAAAAGTGTTCGTCCAAATTCCACCTCTGCCAAGCTGCCACTGCTGGGTCCCTGAGCAAGGTCTTTAACCCACAGTTGCTTGGATTGTATGACTGTATCAGTTGAAAGACTCTCTGGTTTAGGACAGGGATCTCGCGAACAGATATTATTTGGCCTGTGGCATCGCTTTTAAGGATAATTTATTGATGGCCCACTGGCATATTTTCTTTAAGTTTTTTCCTTTCTGTCTGGTTAAGGTCCAGCCTGATAGAGCGCCTCTTATATGACATCTTGCATGTCATAACTACAGCTAATAAACCAGACCAAACATGTATAATGCTGTTGGGAGCACAACACCATTAGTTTCTTACATTAGTTTCTAGTGGAATGTCTTCTGATAAGCTTTAGCATCTGATTTGAACTGTATTTAATTGGTTATGTGGCCTAAGAAATATAAACCTTGCATTGTTATTGAGTTTCATAGCACTGGTAACTGATTAATTGACTACAATCTAGATGAGAGGTACTGGTGCAAGATACTTGACATGTTGTAAAGATACACTATTATTCTTAAATGTTCTTAAGATAGCCTGATTGTGCTATAATGAATCAGTAGTTTCAAATGTTAATTGTTTTGAAAGTTTTTTTCACATTTTGAATACATTTACAGTGTTTTGTGAACACTACTTTTGGAACAGGATCTGGCCCGCTTTTAAAAGGTCTGGAGCCCCCTGGTTTAAGGCATCTAATAAATTACATGAATATAGATGCAAAGTAAGTTTTATCAACATCTACCTTCCGGCATTTATTGCACAAATAACTGATGTTATTTACTTAGAGAAGCAATTCTAAAGCTATACTTTACACTTCTATGACATTTTACTTTCTGTTTTTAGAAAGCAGTTCTTAAGATACAATTGTAGGTTATTTTTACCGTTGATCTGTTACCAAGTCCTAATGGCCCTTTGACTGTAATCATTATTTATTGTTGTCTCAGTTTTCGTAAAAATCATCATTTTCTTATATTGTAAACTAAATTAATCACAGATTTTTATTTTAACTTTTTGATACGCTGAGAAACATGCCATCTCACACTAAGAGACTTAGTGCCTAGTGCCTGCCCATTTAAAATATTTCAAAGAGTATATAACAGATCTAAATATTGTCCGTGTCAGTGGCTGTGGTTATTGCTGCTTTATAGCTCCAGTATCTAGAATAGAAAAATTCTAAATAAGAAAAAAATGAATGAATGAAGCAGCATAGGGGTGCAGTGGTTAGCTTTATAAATTCACATCTCTACATATCCCTTCTTCAATTTCCGGCCTGTACTCAGTCTGTTTGGGCTTTGCTTGTTCTCCCAACATCTAAGTGAATGTACTTCAGGTACTCTGGTTTACCCCCAACATTGTACCGTAAATATACTGCTTACAGAAATTAGGGGATAATTCAAAATGAAATGTCTCACAATTAAGTTTTTATGAGCAGTGTATATGTGTTAGGTTAGTTACTGTCTGTAAAAAGTCAAGGTTCGTGTGTGTACATGTACTGTATGTGCCCTGCAGCACATTGGCTCCTTGTCTAAAATTGGTTTCCTCCTTACCTACCTAAAGAACCTACTGGCTTACTTAACTCTCTTTACTACAACAAATTGGATCCTGTGGGCATTGGAATAAATTAAAGAATTAATAAATATTGCCTATAAATAATACATAATATGTATGAGAAATGTTTCCACTAGGTGGCAGCAGATATTGCAATAAACAGTACCAGTAAACACATTATTATCCAACAAACTTCTCACTACCTTTATCTTGTCGCATCTCTGTCTTGCACCTTTGTATTCCAGGAGCAGTTGCCAGAGCTGAATGTTCATTTCCGCTCGCAGAGTTTCCACACTTCCATGTATGCTTCATCATGGTTCCTCACACTCTTCCTTACCTTCCTCCCGCTGCCCATTGCCACACGTATTTTCGATATCTTCATGTATGAGGTAAAGTCTGTGGGAGGCAAAGTGTAATCTTTGATGTAGCAAAAATGAAACTTTAGAGATACATGCATTTGGTTGCTTTTGCATTGATGTGAATTGTGCATGAGGTAGTGTGAGGGATGTGTGTGAAGGTACATGAAAGTGAATGGGACGGTATAATGTTTATACATAAGAGGTGTATGTGTTATATTTCAGGGTCTGGAGATTATATTCCGAGTTGGAATGGCCATCTTGCAGTATAACCAGACAGACCTCATACAGCTGGACATGGAAGGCATGTCACAGGTTAGCTGCATATTTTCTCTCCCTCTGAAGTGGTAATAGTGAAAAGAATTTATATATTACTGTATGGATTCGTACTGCAACAGACTATAGTATATGCATTGTTGTAATACAATAAATACACATTTTAGTGCAGATTCTTTATGCCATGAGGTCTGTACAGATCAATAAGATGTATTAAGATTATTTGTAATTATTTGAATATTATTCAAGATAATGATAATGAAATTTTGGGTCTAATGATCTATGAGGCATATGATGTATAATAAGTTTGGTGATTTTTGTACTTTTATAATAGGTGCTAATTGGTGCATGCTCTCTACAGTCATGGCCAAAAGTTTTGAGAATGGCACAAATTTAGTTTTTCACAAAGTTTGCTGCATCAGTTTTTATGGTAGCAATTTATATTCTACACTAGGTTGATGAATAAGAAATAGTATCAAAACATCCCCAAAAAGCAACTTCTCCCAACAATCTAGGAGCAATTTGGAGATGAACAATGTTTTTTTCCAGCGTGATGAAGCATCACAAGGCAAAAGTAATAACCAAGTGGCTCTGTGGACAGAAATTGTGGGCTATGACCAGGAAACCTGTGGTCAATCCAGAAAAAGAGGGTGGACAAGCAAAAAGCCAGAAACTGTGATCAACACCAAGCACTGATTAAGCAAGAATGGGTTGTCATCAAAGAGTTTACCCGGAAGCTGATATCCAGCATGCTAAGGCAAATTGCAGAAATCTTATAGTAGGAGGGTTAGCAGTGTAAATATTAAGCCTTTGCTTAGAATGGATGTATTTGTCAATAAAAAGTTAAAGATTACGGAAAATTATGAAATAAGCATATGGAATGCTTATAATTGTATTTCATTACACCATATAAACATATGATGAAATGTTCTATAAAAGCTGAGGCAGCGAAATTTGTGAAAACCAAAATTTGTGCCATTCTCAAAACATTTGGCCACGACTTTATCTGGCTAAAATGAGGAACAAGCTACTGCATCTAGTGGCCATAGTATATCAGCAATAACACATTAAGACCTAATTGTTTCTCGACTCGCCAATTTTATCTGTTACACTATACATACAGAAGCATTTCTAGGGTTACATGCTGCTTTCTGCATGCTTTGCTTGTTATCCCTTGTTTAACAGTCAGGGTTCCCATTGATCAGTTGCTGTTTGGGTAGTGAATTATTCTCAGCACTGCCGTGACACTGACATGGTGACACGCTAGTGTGTATTATGGTGGTATAAGTGGAACAGACATAGCTGAGCTGTTGGAGTTTTAAACACTCACCTTTGCCGACTCATTGTCCCATATTATTAGACAAAGCTAACTTCACTTTGCAGAGTTGGTTGGTGGATGCTTCTTAGTACAGGACTGGCTCTGAGGTGTGTAAGAGCTTCTGCTAATTCAATCCACTTATACTCAACACTAACCCACCAACACATCAGTGTCACTGCAGTACTTAGAATGATCCACCACCCAAATAGTACCTGATCTGTGCTTGTTCTGTGGGGGTCCTGTTGTAGTTTATAAACTGGACTGATTATTGGGTTTAAAATTTGAATTAGGTCAGATATTTACAAATATTTATTAATGTTCAAATTGTTTTAGAATATGAAAGGATAATATTGTTTGTGGAGAAAAGTGGCAGTGTGATCAGTTTTGACAAAGAGTCTGATAACTATTGTGAAAATGTTTCTCTTTTATGTTTTTTGTTCAAATTTAATACATTTACATTACAATGTAAGCTAAATCAATAAGAAATCTTTACAATGTATTAGTATTTGGTATGTTTTCCCCTTTTGCTGTTATGACAACATGCACTTGAGCTGGCATATACCCTGCAATATAAAGTTTGTTGCTCCAAATGGTTTCTCAAAATTCAAAGATCATCTTCTCATGCTACTTGAAGTGGGCTCTTTGAATGTGACGTAAATGGGGTCATGGGGATGTGGCATCCATGACAGTCAGCACTCCCTGATTCAAAGCAAACCTTCTCAACAACTATCCAACCAGTGTACTCTATGTTTAGTAATTACAGTATGGTTAAACTTGGACAGGTGAGAGAAGGTTTAATTTGCGTTACAGAGAGCAAGGCATTCTGCCGTTTGGGGCAACTTCTGCCCTCTTTTGCTAGGTCACAGCTTTTTCTGTTTCGTCTTTTAAGAGGTTAAGTCTCAAGAGTTTGTCAGGTCAAGGGGATGGCTCATATGAACATAACAGAGCTTTATAAATAACTAATCTATCAAAGTTATTGTATTGCAAATAATTATAAGCACATACATGCACCTAATCACAAAGTATTGTATAAAACAAAAACGTGACTGTAATACATTTGTGATCTTACAGCACTTCCAGAAGGTGATCCCTCACCAGTTTGACAGCTGCCCCGATAAACTCATCCTTCGAGCCTATCAGATTAAATACAACCCCAAGAAGATGAAAAAGTGAGTGGTCTGAAAATCAGAAAACAAATTCACAATAGCAAATGAAATTGTATGGGCATTACCATTCTGCTTTTATAATCGTCCTGTGGTCATTACAGACTGGAGAAGGAGTACACCACCATTAAAAACAAAGAGATGGAGGAACAAATCGAAATTAAGGTGTGTATAGTTACTGCTGAGCCCCATATCTAAATGCAACTTGTTTCAGAAGCAGCTGTGATAGTAAGTGTTTGAATAGCAGGAGCCTATTTCCTTTATTTTTTACGGAATACATTCCCAGCTTGTTCTGGCATATTCCAGCAAGTTCAGACCACTGCGTTTAATAATGTCAGCATAGTAACGTGGCATCTCTGATTCTGATTGGTTCTCCTGCCTGAACACTGGATGAGGCTTCACTTCTAAGGCTATAGAAGTTTAGGTTACTAACCAATAAGGGTGTGGGTAGGGGTAAAACACAATTCTGAACATCAACAGTGTCCAGTACACCTTGCCTACACACAGTAGCAGGATGTTAAGTGGGTCACAGGGGTCAAGTGAAGACTACTAACAATAGGACAGGCACATATACTTGGGAAAACCATTCATAGCTTGTTACAAATAAGTAGCAGAACGTTATTCTCACAATCACGAGTTAGTTATGCAAATAGGTCTAAATGCATCAAGTGTTAGATCAGAGCACACAACCTGTAAGATAGCAATCCCATTTTTGCCAAAGCTGCCACAGTTGGGTGTATGACCAGGGCTCTTAGCCCACAATTGCTTGGATTTGAAGAGTATATCTGTTGTAAGTCATTCTGGATAAGGGTATAGTAAAATATACGAATGTTCATTAAACAGTGTATACCTGCATACTGTTTGTACCTTGTTCATCACGAGGCTGAACAAGATGCTGCTCTTTCCCTTTCTCTGATATAGAGACTACGCACAGAGAACAGACTGTTAAAACAGAGGATTGAGACCCTGGAGAAGGTGAGAGCTTTATTGCTCTTATAAGCGGTGATCATTGCTGTAGATTGGTATGCAGCATAGACTACACTGCTTACAAAAAAGGAGATATTTCATTAAAGGATATTTAACTTGAAACATCCCTTCATTTTTATGAGCATTATATTATGTGAGTATTGAATTAGTGTATATTCTTTGGACAGCATTTTATCAGAGGAACCAGTTATTGTGCCTTTCTTTTTCTGATTGCTGAAGTTGTAAAGTCTTATACATTCCTGTTCTCGACTGTTGTAATTCTTGATCATTTTCTTTGGGTTGTATTCTTTCCTGCTATTTATCCTTTTTCCCTGTTGTTCCATTGTCTGTCTTTCATTACTGTTTACTTGCCGTACATCTACGATTATGTATGTCTCCCTTTATTCTGCCTTTCTTTCTTCTTCTGTTTTTGCCTCCACACTTTTCTTTTCACTCTTGTGATGTTGTAGGAGAGTGCCGCATTGGCAGACAGGTTGATCCAGGTAAAGTGTCACGCTAAATCAGATGCTAATGAACCTATGTTCCCCTTCTCCTGAAAATCATTTCCCTCTGTTCCTTCCCTTAAGTGTTGGCCTCACAGTCCATTTCCTGTCTCAGTCTCACCCTACTTTTATCACACTACCCTCTAGTTGCATCTGTTGCATGACAGATTGTTTGCTCATCCGATATGTTCTATTGTTTTTGTTATCCTAACGGGCGCATGTGTTGTACATGGCTGGAATAATGACTGAAGTGTGTTTTGTGAATATTTAATTGGCATTAATGTTTTACGCATACACAAACATGCATGCGGAATGTTGGAGTTCAGGAGTGCATCAAGGTTCACACTTAGGTCCACTAATGTTTAGGAATGTTGTTTATTATGAAAAAAGGTCAAAACAAACATACCAAAAGAGTCCTGTCCTGCAATTTCAGGGTCAGGTGACAAGGGCACAGGAAGCTGAGGAGAATTACGTGATCAAACGTGAATTAGCAGTGGTGCGGCAACAGTGCACAACAGCCACTGAGAGCCTGGAGAAAGCACAGGATACCATACGAGAACTGCAGGAACACACGGTATGGCTGCTCTGAGGTGCTGATTTGACGTTGCTATTGTTGTTGACAGTTAATGATAAAAGACATCAGAAAACCATGTATGGTGCAGTCCATATACACTGCTCACAAAAATGTTTTTTATAATGAATACAAAGAGGATCCAACAAGAACTGCTTGTCAATCTGGCCCTGTCCTTGTCCCATTGCTGTCAGTGTGTTTTGGCAGTTTTGGGTGACCATACACCCTACTGAACAGTCAAATGTGTGGCACTCTCTTCCAGTTTAACATGCTTCTTTTCACCCAAATGAATGTCTCTTGCTACTCAATCACCATGAGTTTGCATCTCATTTGTGTAATTGAACAACTTTCTTTGACTTTTTAATCACTTTTTCTGATTATATTGTTTAATGAAATACAAAATGCTTCTTTTATGTCAGTAGTGTAGAAGAACAAAAAGCCCAAACCACTGTTTTCTATCAGATGAAATATAGGTCCCTGCAATGAGACTTAAACCTTTTACACAAATTGTACAAACATTTAAACTAAATATCACCATTTGAAATACTAAAATTACAGTGTAAAAAAAAACTTCTATATGAAACCATCCGTAAAAGTTCTATATGAAACATCCGTAAAAGACACTGTTTTGAAGGTGCCAGGAGGCGCTGCTTACTCACAGAAAGGGATGTCCATGAATGTCGATTTTGTTTTTAGCGATTTTTCTTTTTTGAGTATTATAGTCAAACCCTACTTTCTGAATGTTTCTGAATGCAGTTTTTTGCCTCACACAGTTGAATAATCAGAAAGCAGGAGCTTATTTTCATTTTTTCATATCAGAACATTTTACCTCACTCTAGCATATTCAAAATTCATACCATATTTGCCATACTAAAAAACTGTAAATATACATTATAACACCCATACAGTGATGAGTCTGAGGATACAGTAAAATAATTGTTACCACTGTTCCTGAGATGGTTTACATGTGTACTGTAAACAGTGTTTAAAGAATAACTTGTTAGCACACTTATTATACTGTGGGTGTAATGTGGTATGGCAAACATTTCAGTATTTACTACACCATTTTAGTAGTCACCATCTCAACTATTTTCAGCAAAAAGTCCTCTGAATTCTCAGAATGAATACGTGTAAAGTTGTTACAATAATTACATTTCAAAGTCCCATTATTTATTTTGCAGTGGCTTATTCCGTGGCCTCTCCTAACATAACCCAATAAAGGTTTTTGAAGGATCTGTCCATATTCAAAAACAACACTGATACACAAACAAACAAGCAAATTAAGGATTTGACAAACAAGCAAATTATGGATGAAACTACAGTGCCCATAAAAACCCACCACTGGCAGTATGTAAAAGGCATACTCTGTCAAAATCATTACCTTTTTCTCACATTACACTTAGCAAATTATTTATTAAAGCTGTGTTTACACATTATAACCCACAATATCAAAGTAGAACCAACAATTCAAAATAATGTTTAATAAAATATGATTATTAAAGTTCTAAATAGCTGGACTGGATAAAGTGACCAGTATTAACTTTCTCAGGTACAACCAATCACCTTCCAGATCTCACACCAGGCTTAATTTCCCCCATCTAACATCAGTTGTAGTGTTTTGATTATTTCTGAATAAAACTGTTTGGTCCTTGTGGATTAGATATGCATACTAATGCAGAGATTTCAACATGAATGAAAATGTGCTTTCAAAAGGCCTATGAAAAAGTTGTAAAAAGGCACAAGTGAGAAGAAGGACAAAATAGGTTAGCCGATCAGATGGAGTAGATTTGAATTTTTCTGTTTGGAGTCTGCATGTCCTCCCTGTGTCCATGTTGGTTAACCCTGGGTACTCCCACATGCATTAGATTAATTGATTACACTTAATTGGCCAGAGCAGAGTGTGTGTGTGTGTGTGTGTGTGTGTGTGTGTGTGTGTGTGTACTTGAAAATGTCTGTATTTTTTATCGTAGGTACACCTCAGATGTGAGAGACAGATTTTTAAAAAATTCAGAAAATCACATTGTATGATTTTTAAGTTATTATTTTGCATTGTATTGCATGAAACAAGTACTTGATCACCTAACAACCAGCAAACAATCTGACTCTCATCGGACCTGTTGTTTCTTCAAGAAGCCTTCCTATTCTGCACTTATTAACTGTATTAATTGCATTCGTTTGAACTCGTTACCTGTACAAAAGACACCTGTCAACACACTCAATCAATCAACTTCTCCACCATGCCCAAAACCAAAGAGCTGTCTATGGACACCAGGGACAAAATTGTAGACCTGCACGAGGCTGGGATGGGCTACTTCCACAGTCTGGGGCACCATGCAAGATTTCTGCATTCTGAGAAAGATCTGGAATCAGCCAAGAACTAAACAAGAGGGCCTGGCCAATGTAGTGGAGAGAGCTTGGAGCACAGTCTCATAGATGAAAATCCTGCAGAGAACGCAAGGTTCCCCTCCTCACACCAGCAAATGCCCAGGCCCATTTAAAGTTCATTATTGACCGTCTGGATGATCCAGAGGAGGTATGGGAGAAGGTCATGTAGTCACATGATACCAAAATAGACCAAAATGAACTCCACTGGCCATGTTTGGAGGAAGAAAAAGGATGTGTACACTCCCAAGTACATCATCCCAACCGTGAAACATGGGGGTGGAAACATCATACTTTTCTGCAAAGGGAACAGTTTCACTGCACCATATTGAAGGGAGGATGAATGGGGTCATGGATCTCAATTTTTTGGCTAACAACCTCATTCCTTCAGTAAGAGCATTGAAGATGGGTCGTGGCTAACCCTTCCAGCATGACAATGACCCAAAATACACAACCAGAGAAATTTAGGAGTTACTTCATAAGAAGTATTTCAAAGTCCTGGAGTGGCCTAGCCAATCTCCAAATCTAAACCCAATAGAAAATCTTTTTAAGGAGCTAAAACTTAATGTTGCCAAGGGACAGTCCTAAAAACCTGAAAGATCTGGAGAAGATATTTAGGCGGGATCTGTATTTAGGAGTGGGCCAAAATCCCTGCTACAGTGAGGGTAAACTTGGTTAAAAAAACTACAGGAAATGCCTGACCTCTGTATTTGCAAACAAATGGTTTTTAGATTCTGTCTCTCACAGTTAAAGTGTACGATAAAAATGTACAGACCTCTTCATTCTTGGTAG
>JAVSBV010114428.1:0-20723 GCA_033117975.1 Parotocinclus spilosoma
GTTAAATTAGTAATAGAAAAATTAAAAATGAACAAAATTTTAAAACAGAATAGATTATAAAGTCCTTAGTGGGAGGTCCTTGGCGGCACATCATCTCCTGATGTCCAACCGATGGAGGGAGTTCCTGCACTCTGGTGGGACATGCCTCCGGTGTTGAAGACAATCAGAGCGACGCTGAGCCGGAAGAACATCTAAGTGCGTTGTGCCGGAACCAGCACCCGAACAACAGCTCTGAGAGAAAAATTCACCTCACCAAAAACAGTAAAGGCTAAAATAATTTGAAATTAAGGAGGCAACTCAAAAGGTCAGTGTTTACCTTTGCCCAATAGCTATAAACATTAAAGACCTAGTAAAAAAGAAATCATAGTATTTTGCAATGTTATCAAAATATTATCTAAACAGGACCCAAAGAAGTTAATCCCTTAAAGTTAGTCACATCCAAAAGGTTGCACCACTGCAATGACCCATATTCAGAACACTGCACCATTATATAGCGACAGCTTTTGCAATATACAGCAGATAGAATGCTTACCTAGAAAAAAAAGAGAAACAGGGAAATATTATGTTGCTAAAACCAATAACGTTAGCAAAGCATCTATAAAGCAGTTGATTAGTGTTTAAAAAATTAGGTGATTTAAAGAATTTAGGGTATTTGAAGAATATAAACCTTCACTTCTTCTAGGAGGATGGGTCCCTTTTTGAGTCTTGATCCTCTCTAGGTTTCTTCCTTTTGTATTCTTGGAGTTTTTTCTTTCCACTGTTGCCCTAGGCTTGCTCAATTTGGGATTGGCATTTTAAGATAATATAATGTTGTAAAGCTGCTTTGAGACAATGCTATATTGTAAAAACTGATATATAAATAAATTTAACCTGACTTTACTTGACGTCTAGATTATTAGAGAGCAGTCAGCTCACAGAGTTAGAATAAAGCCAAAAGTTCACACTAATAGACAAAGGAGACAGAAGTCCCCCTGTACCTGTATATACAATCAATGTAGATTTATCACGTCTTAAACAACTTATTTTTCACTGTGTCTTTGAAACCTTATTGACCTCAACCGTCAACCTGTACATTCCACTTTCTGCTCTGCTCTCCTAAGGCTATAAAGAAAATGCATGGAGATATTGATGGGAAACCTAGTTTGCTTGCGAGCCCCGGACATTTTTTATAGTTTTGCTATGTAGTTTCTATTTTTCAAGTGAAAGGTTGTGAACCTGTGTCCTAAAATGTTGTTGTTTTCAATCGAAGGGACGACAGATGCGAGCACAATGTTGCATTTAATGAACATTAATTTTGGATAGTCTGATCTTCAAAACATGTTTGAATATAATATAACTCAGTTACATTTCTGATGAAAAATGAAGAAAGGAAAAACCTGTCTAAGGAGTTTGATCTCTACCAATCTGTAGAGTGGGAAACATACAGGCAGGGTACAAATGGTGGGCATTCATGACCACTGTTACCCACCCTGAAATACAAATATCACTCAAAAACATGGTGGGTAATGGTTCACCTGAACACAAAGGAACACATGATAACTTCTATGCAAATACAGGTCTCTTTCACAGATGGCTGATAAAAGAATACTGGACAACAGGGGTATACATGACAGGGTTTTCTCCAAAAAGAACACTGCTGTACTGGCACATGGACAAGCCTGAAGACTATTTGAAAAACATTTTGTTGATAGATTAGACCAAAATAGTATTTTTGGTATAAACAAGAATTATTGGGTATAAAAACAAAAAACCCGGTATTCCAGCTTTACAAGAACTTTATAGAATCTGTGAAATGTGGTTTTGGAAGTAGCATAAATTGGGACTGTTTAGCTGCATTTCAATGAATTCTGACCTCTACCAAAAAATTCTTATTATTGTTCATATTTACAGAAATAAAATAAATTGAAGGTTCAAGCACTACTGTAAATCTGTTTTACATTTTAATCACTTCCTTTTCTATTTTTGTTTTGGCTATGTAAAGCACTTTTAATTGTATTTTAGGATTTTAAAGACAACAGCTGTAGCTCCTGCTTTTTTGTATGCAGGTCCTGTAACTTAATTTTGCAACTTCTCAAGTGTTCTTCACTGGGCAGCTTGCTCTCTGGAGAGTTACACTTGGCTGTAACCCTCTCAAGAATGGATTTACACAGGACAGCATGGTGGGCCTTGATTTCACTGTCTCTGACATTCTGTACAGCAGGTAAGTAAAGTAAATAAAGGCGTTGATATCATCACAGCACTGCTCAGAAGAGTTAAAAATTAAAAAAAGAAGTGTTAAAACAATTAGCATGATGAAACGTTAACAAATCATGCTAAACATTTTGTGGTTTTGTAATAACACACAGACCATGGCATCAATTGGGAAGTTCAACGATACGATGGCTGGTATAATAACTTGGCCCATCATCGCAGAGGAACTGCAGGTAACAGCTTTGCATAAATAGGCAACTTGTGAAACAAACAAATAATATTGTATACTTAAAGAATTCGTTGACAAAAACAACTAAATCTTAATCAATATAAACCCAATTTCATACAGTTCTATTTGATTTTAACACACCCTCAGAAACAAAACAAGCACAATCCTTAAAGCACAGATTGTTACCTAGTTAATATTTTCTACAAGCAACTATTTGCATGCCTTCTGTCATCTAATTAATGTCAATTTGTTATACACTCATTGACCAAAAACTCACCAAGAAGAAGTTGCTGGAATTGAATGAAACTTTATATGTGTGAATGTAATGATGATTAAAAGGCATAGTCCCCAAAAATTCATTTTTTCTGAATAATGTGAATATTTTTAAATAGGTGCACCTCTGATGCGAATCTTGCCTGCACACTACTCGGATGGAGTCTACCAAGTTGGAGAATCACATCTGCCCAACGCACGACTCCTCAGTAACGCTGTCAGCAGGGGACCCTCTGGCCTCCTGTCTCACCGGAATCAAAGTGTTCTATCGGTGTTTTTTGGTTAGTGACAGTTTCACTATACTTTGTTTTTAAAACCAGGTATACCTCAACAACCACAGTGATTACATTCATATGTCATAGGAGATTGTAAAAAGAGAAATTACAGTTCAACAATTCTATTTTGTAAAGACCACAGTGTTGCATATAATTCAATAAACATTTAAGTATGATGACACACCACCAGGACCACTGATAAAAAAACTGTGGTGGACTGTCTTAGCTTATTAATATTTCAAGTCACAACTGGTTTTGACAAACCGAACTAAAAATAAAAGTCAGTATCAGTTGACTAGCTCACAGTATAAACATAGTAGCAGTAATGATAATTCATATATCTACAAACAAAATGAATAAGACACTATTTCACTTGTATTAACCTGGATGTGATTATCAGAAAACCCTAACATACAACAAATTGTATGGAAAAGTCTGAAAGTATAAAAGACTTTACGGTAGAATTATTCTAGAATCTAGTTAACAAAGAGTTTCCTAGTGACATTTTATTTTAGAAAACCTACTCAACAAAAAAACAAAAATATACAAAAGTGGACATTTGACCACCTACATATTACAGTAATTTAAGATTAAACCAGTCAGTATTATAAAATTCCAGATGATTATTACAACATATACAAAATATACGTAAATACTTCGCATACTGTGTAAAAGTATACCAGTTTAATGTAATGTGCATCAATAGCATATCATAATAGTCCCCTTTACTCTGTTTTCTATTGGTCAGAAACTCCATAGGACCATCACAGATCAATTACTATTTGGGTGAAGTGTCATTATCAGCACTGCAGAGACACGGATGTTCTGATCAGACACAGCAGTGCTGATGGAGTTTTCAATACTGTGTTCACTTACTCTCTACTAAGAGACATTCACTTTATTTCTCCACCTTGTAGATATAAAATCAGCTGATGTTGCACTGTTTGTGTTAGTCATCCTCAAATCTTTCTTCGGTGCTCATAGGATGATGCCTAGAGGATTCTGGTGGCTGGACATTTTTGGCTGTTTTCAGTCTAGCAGTAACACTGAGGTGGTTTAAGACACCAGCAGCACTGCTGTGTCTGCTACCCTTGTATATATATATTGGGCAAGAGACCTATCAGATACACTTTTGTACAGGTTATCATATAATGTTCGAGATTGTGGAATCTAGACGACCCGGATGCCCTCCTGAGGTCATGCAAATCTCAGTTCCAAAGAATGACCCTGTCTTTCAGTCCAACTCCACACAAGAAGTCCGTTTCCATTTTCAGCGTGCAGCGTGGGACCCCAGTAGTGGACAGAGTCCAAACAATCCCAGAACACAGGTGAGACAGTTGATCGTTTGATAATTTTTATATACTTAAAAAAATAAAATGACCAAATTTAGACTTATGAACAGACTTCGTTAATAACCATGTCTGCATGTTTAGCATTTGTGAAACATCTAACATATTTATTATGCGATTTTTTTAAGTGAACAAAGACTTATATTAAAACAGAATATGAATATGAAGAGAAATACAGAAAATTATGGATTTAAAATAGTTTAAACCTTGTTTATAGAGCCTAGAGATTGTGTGTGTTAAATTATTGCAGAATAGGAATTAATGATAAACTCCAAATGCATGTTTCTGTGTTCTAACAAATTGAATTATCTAAATCCTCACAGGTAAATTATGTGACAGCATGGATTGATGGCAGCTCAATATATGGCTCCTCAAGCTCTTGGTGTGATGCACTGAGGAGTTTCCATGGTGGGCTCCTGTCTGCAGGATCTAAGAGCAACATGCCAAAACAGACTACCAATGGCAATTTAATGTGGAGCGCTCCAAATCCTTCCACAGGACAAACTGGCCCAGAGGGGCTCTATGGTAAAAACAAATACTTTTTTATAAGTTACCTAAAATAAATTGCATGTTGGTTCTTCATGTATTTGATATCATTGATCTGGCTTTGATGGTATTTTTTTTTTTTTTGTTCCAAAATGCCCTGGAATAGTACATCTTCTATAGCTAATAAAAAGACTCAAATCTCACTGTTCCACCTAAATGGCTGCAGTGACATGAGACATGCATTAGATGTTATCACATAGAACTTTTACAAAAAGTTACCATCAGAACCCACATGAGCAGTCAGAGTCAACAGTGGCAGGTGAAAATGCCCCAGTGATATATGAACCTTCAGAGGAGTCTCAAATGGGGAACCCATCCTCATCTGGATGACAATGGACAATTGTATAACGTTCTTATACATTTAGAAATTAGCATATTCAAAGGTAGCACATTAATTTTTCATTCATACAATTAACATAATCATTGGTTTGATCATTATCTATTTAATATTTATAGTACCATTATCAAACGTGAGGGCAATTTACAGCAGAAAACGACATGCAACAAGCACTGCAACTCAAAACACAACTGACATCACAATGCAGTTCTGAGAGAATAATAACATGTTTTGTTGAACTATAGTAGTTTATAGTCACTGAGGCAGGCCTTGGAGAGAGTGTCTGGGCAAAAGTAAAATGACTTGATGCCACAAGAAGTCGAGGTGGCCCCAGATGTGTTCCTGTTTTGGATAATATCAAAACTATAGTCAGTGTGTATGTTTTATTGGAGATCATGTTTAATTAGCATGGATGTAAAGAAGCTCATTATGTCTTATGACACCTGTGCAGCTTAGTGTTTGTTGTATGTTTACTTAGACTAGTCAGTAATCCAAAGTTTCACAGTGTGACCTCATTCAGTCTACAAAGCACATTCAAAGCTTCATAAATGTGCTACAATTGTATTATCTGCGTTTTTGCTGTTGTTCTTATTTTTGCAGATGCAGTGTGTCTCGTTAGAAAAAAAGCCATTAAACAATGTCTAGATAAATAATATGATTATGCCTAAATAGAAACCTTTCTGCAAAATGTTTGCACTAATCGTGATCTTACATAATTGTTCATTTTATGTGACATGAATGAAACATGTCAAGAGTTGATGTTTTAGATCATACTGTTGTCATAAATAGCAAGAAATTAGTATTAGCAAGATAAATGTATCATAAATGTCATTCATGCATATTTTTAAGAGTCTTAAGTTACACATTTGTCTATTTGTTTATCAAGAAAACAAATCTCCCTGGCAGAGGAGGTAAGACATGAAACACTTGTCATAATGTTTTTTATTACTATACATATCAGTTATTTACTAATCAATACACAGCCTACAGTAATACAGTAGCTAAACCACTACATGGTCTAGGTATTTAAGATGCTTTCACATGACAGTTTTGCAGTGTGGCAAGTATATATAAGAAATAAGCAAAGAGGTTAGTCTTTTTTGTGCTTAGCTATGTTGTTGTTTTTTCTCTACAGAGTTTGGAAACGCTTGGGCCAATGAGAACATCTTCACAGTAGCTGAGGGGATTATTTGGTTTCGCTACCATAATTACCTTGCCTCTCAACTACACAAGGACCACCCGTCGTGGTCAGATGAGGAGATTTTCCAAAATGCACGGAAGAGGGTTATTGCCACATTGCAGGTAAGTAGAAAAGTCCTCTGTTATTCAGAAACCACAAGGAGCAGATGGAGGTGCCAATTTGTTAGAATCTCTCCACCTGTCAGCTTGCCTCATACACTTTCTGCAACAGGGTTTAAGATGCAATACCTTCAACTACAGGCTACTCAAAAGTGGAAAAAATACTCTTGCCTAAGTCATGAGTCAGTAAAGGTTATTGAGTGAAGATTACTGTCTATTGCATGAGTCATTATGATACAGAGTTTTTATTTGATATGGTTACATAGTTTATCTATAGATAAATAATGCTTTAATCTTTTCTCCTCTTATCAGAATATTGCATTCTATGAATGGTTGCCTGCATACCTAGGAGTCTCAGTGCCTCCATACCCAGGTGAGACGTCACATATGGGTATGTGGGAATCCGAATGAGTGCAAATGCGTGTGTGTGGCTGAGTGGTATAGGCACCTATAGGTATGTGTGTATTGGCTGTGGTTAACTGACATGCTCTACTGACATGTGGTTTAGTGAGTTACCACTTGAGGCTCTGTTTAATAGCTCTCGTGGGCTTCAGCTACGTCAGGGTTACAAGGTTGTCATTTTGCTGAGGGAGCTATTTTGGTTGGATAATTCTCCTAGGTGTTGTCCTAATATCTAGTGTATTCTAAGCATGTGTGGTGTAACTGCATATACTTCAAGAATATTGTGCTCTTGCAATTCTGTTTTAAGCCAAAACATTTTTATTGTTGGAGCTGTCTTGTGCTTCTTTGCTAAATGTTTGAAACGACAGTGTACACATCCCAAATAAATCCTATAAGATGGACTTATTACCCACAATTTCACCACTCCTGTAATACATATAAGTAACCCCAAAGATAGTAATGATTTTATAAGATAATATATTTTCTCACATGACATCTTTATTCAACATAGGTTATCAGAAATCTGTGGATCCAGGAGTTTCACCCGAGTTCCTGATTACTGCAAGGAGTTTTGGTTTAACTCTGGTTCCCCCTGGTGTCTATATGAGGTAAATACTTGTAGTCGCACTCTTAAGGGAGAACGCTTGATTGACCCTAAGTTCTTTTTCAATATGTTGCATATTTTGGATTGTGTTGGCAGCATATCACATGCATTTAACATTGAACAATTAATTATAATAAATCAGTATAAATCTTGCATAGTATCATTCCAATTATTTGTGGATGTATAAATGAGAATTTTGTTCTTGCATTAGAAACAGGACTTGTCACTACAGGAAAGTAGCAAATTATGACGGGACCATATCTCCAGCACTGCGCTTGTGCAATAGTTTTTGGAACAGAAATGTGAGTCATGGCAGAGAAACAATGATTCACTATATAGCCCAATGTGGCAACCGAATTGCTCTATAAAGTCATGAAATGTCTTAAAATGAATGACTAGACAATTCTTCATTTCCGCTGTAGAACCCAAATTTAAGATCTGACCAGGATGTGGATGATCTAATAATGGGAATGGCTTCACAGATAGCTGAGAGAGAGGATCACATAATTGTTGAAGATTTGCAAGGTTCCCCTTTATTTTTTGTCAACCTCTTGATGATTTACTGCATTACTTTCAAATCTAGAGCATGTAAGAAACTCATCGTGGCCGGCTATTTCCTATACAGACTACATGTATGGTCCACTGAGGTACTCACGCTCTGATGCCGTTGCATTGGCCCTTTATAGAGGGCGAGATTTTGGGTTGTCCAGCTATAATAAGGTCAGAGAAGCCCTCAACATGCTACCAATCCAGAGCTGGGGGGAGATCAATCCTAACCTAAACCAGACTAATCCACAGGTACTTACACATGTAGTCTTATAAACTGCAATGCATATTAATTAGTGAGATATTCATGTTCAGCTTTCCTCTCCAACAACTTGCCTCCCTGTAGTTGTTTAGGGAGCTGGCTGATCTTTATGAAAATGATATCAACAAGCTGGAGTTGTTTCTAGGATCTCTACTGGAGACAAACAAAAGACCAGGCCCAGTGGTCTCCTCCATTATGCTGGACCAGTTTGAACGCCTCAGAAATGCAGATCGGTTTTGGTTTGAAAATAAACAAAATGGGTAGGATACTTGTTTGCTTTACACGTTAACACATTCAACTTATTGATCTGAAAGTTTGCCATTTTGATGAAACTATTTCTTATAGAGCTGAAAACGATCAGTTCAAAAGATACATTTCTTAAACAAATCAATGGCGCCTTTTGCTTGAAATCTTCATAGGTTGTTTACAGAAGAAGAGATCCAGGCTATACGAAACACCACATATTATGACATCCTTCTTGCTGTCACTAGTGCGAAGAGTGCAGACCTGCAGAAGAATGTTTTCTTCTGGCTAAGTGGTGAAAAAACATACATAGTACATACTATCTACAAGTGATGCCTTAGTAGTCCTTATTTCTGAATGACTGATTCACTACCCTACAGGTGACCCCTGCCCCCAGCCTGAGCCACTCACAGCCTCCATTCTTCAGCCTTGCACTAAGCCTACTTCAGTTAGTTACTTTGACACTAGCAGCAAAGCTGGCTATGGCATTGCAGTAATCGTCCTTTTCCTCTTTCCTGTAGGTGTGTGACTGAACATATACATGATTGCAACTTAAATTTATATATATAGTAAGCTTTTTACCTTTTATATAGTAACAGTGTAGTTTATAAAATATCACATTTCACTTCTTACATTCAACAGTGAGTTTTCTTGTGGCCTACCTAGTAGCCCATATCCGAGCAACCAAATATAAAAGGTTTCTAAAAATCACCAGAAGCCCCACCAAAGACAAAGAACCCTCTCATGGAATTACAGGTAGCTTCTACCATCAATATTTTCTGAAGTGGATAGTGTGCTACTGAATTGTTAAAAAGGTAATCCTGTCTATACTCTATATTCGTGTAGCTTTTGAGTGGCAGGGGAATGCAGAGTCTCCACAGCGGGTCACCCTGGCAATTGATGAAAAGAATAAGCTTCAGATTTTAGGGGAAAATGGAGGTTGTCTGCGCTCTCTTAACCTGGGCATTCAGGATCATCTAGAAGTACTGCTGTCCAGTGACTACCAACATCGTGCCCTACTTCTGAAGATCCCCAAGGAATATGACCTGGTAGGAACTTATAATCCTATATAGTAATAGAAATAGTATCTCTATATGCTGCAATTCATAACTAAAAATATAGTATGACTGTAAAAATTGTTGTCATTGTGAAATTGCCTCTGTAATACTTGACATTTGTGTCTTCAATAATCTTATATCTAGGTATTGTTCTTTGATGACAATGTGCAGAGGTCAGAGTTTGTACATAAGCTACAGTCTGATCTGAAAACAGTGACCCAGTATGTGAAAGTGACAGAGATGAGTGAGAAACAACTACTAAAGGAGGCTGTGACCAAAGAGCAACGGGCTCAGATAGTGGAGACTTTCTTCAGGCATGCATTTGCAAAAGTATGAACCAGAATAATCCATCAGTCATTTCTTCATTTTAATTGCAGTCTGACACTTCAGCATCTTAAACATCTTCTCTGACTCAGATTCTAGATATCGATAAGAGCGACGCAGGCGACCTGCGCGGTGTGTCCTCTAAGAGAACCAGAGAGGCTCTACAATGTGAGCTTACAAGATCTGAATTTGCCCTTGCGCTGGGACTCAGGGCCGATTCACTTTTTGTGGAATCCATGTTTTCTCTGGCAGACAAGGATGGCAATGGATACCTCTCCTTTCAAGAGTTTCTTGATGTTGTAATCATCTTTATGAAAGGTCATAGTTTTCTTTGAAAATTCTATGAAATGTATTGTAAAGACAATTATTGTAAATGCTAAGGACATTATTTTATTTATGCATTAGTCCATGCAAATGCAATGCAAACTAATCCTTATCATGGCCAATGCTAATAAATTAGTGGTCTCTATTTCAGGAACCCCAGTGGAAAAGTCAAAACTCCTATTCTCCATGCATGATATTAGAGGCGAGGGTTTCCTGACCAAGGACGAGTTTTCTTCTTTGCTCAGGTCCAGCTCTGATAATTGTTTAGAACATTTAGCTTGCTGTTTTATAAGAAAATGATTTTGACATACTGGTAATGTTCACTTAGACTTTTAGTGAATCTTTTGAAGATAAAATATAATAATTTACACCATGCCATTTAATTCTGAATATTGTTCCTTGTCTGTGTCCTACAGGTCTTTTTTGGAGATCTCCAGTAATATCCTGTCTAAAGACCAGGCAGAGGATGCTATAACAGCAATGCTTCATGCTGCAGGCTTCAGTAATAAGGATCACATCACATGGAAAGACTTTCACCTCTTTCTGCATGACCACGAGAATGTTCTGCAATTTGCACAACTTAATATTAAAGGTTGTGTGACAACTTAGCTTTTTTTTCTCTCCTCGTTTTATATTTGCCTATATATTTTTCTATCATAGCAACATTTATCCTTTCTTATACTATCTATTAAAACTCAGTTATAGTATTACACATTCAAGTAAGCAACCAGCGACACGGTGGCGCAGTGGGTAGCACTGCTGCCCCACAGCAAGTAGGTCCTGATTTCAATCTAAGGGTGGAGCCGGCCTGGGTCCTTTCTAAGTGCATGTCCTTCCTGTATTTGTGTGGGCTTGCTCTGGCTACTCTGGTTTCCTCCCATAGACCAATGAAATGCATGTTAGGGTAATCGATTACTCTGAATTGGCATTGACTCGTGTGTATAGGTGACTAGTCTTAAGATAACCTTGTGTAACTTTGTGTGTGTTTCTGAAATGGCTACTGATGCCAATAGCAACATAAAATGGAAACAACCAAATCTAAACACATAGCACTGTTGTGCTGATTTTTTATTGATGCACCACTGGAAGGCATGCTGTTTCTTGTGCTATTCCTGTAATTATTTCATATGATTGCAGGTATGGAGATGCATGACACAAACAGGCTGAACCAACAACATCGCGTGTCTTTTATAATCACCAAGAAAATCAAGTAAACCATTTACATCCATTCACATCTAAATTTGTTTCACTACAATGATTTTTATGACTATATGTATGACTGATTTTTTCAGTTCCCCATTTGCAAAAGATAGTGACTTCATTTACAACTCCCCCATGGATGATGGTCAGGAACTCCATCAAAGAAAAAGGTTAGAGTTTAACTAGCCTACAGAAAATTATTTTGAATTACACTTGATTTCTGCATACCACTGATAAAGAAATATAATACATAGCATACAAAGAAATGTACTTTCCCTGTCTTTACACCAGACCAGACTAGAAAATGTAAGTGAACATTTGCATTTGGTGGCAGAACCTTGTTTCCATAACATTTCCTATAGCTGTTTTTAAGACTTTCAAAAAAAAATTGTGGAAAATGCTGATTTTAGATCTTGTGCATGATTAAAATGATGTTATTGAATTTACAAAAAATAACAAATGTAAATTGTACCTGTAATGTTTTTTTCTTTGATTCTTATACAGTGCATGCCACTTATAAGACCAAAGACACCACAGATTATCGGATTGTGATAGAAATAGATTTATATTCTAGTCTTACTTACCCATTAGGTCATGTTGCATGCCCAGATGTCCATTACCACGTGCTAGATAAAGCTTTACCTAAGCTACAGCTACTGATCCCTGTTATTTTCAGATTACCACAATATGAAACCATCTGTGCTTGTGGGCTTGATGTAATAAGATGACATGCTGTCTGCCAAATTTCACTGTGAATTAGATCATGTTTTTAAACCAGACATATATTGTCTGAACATCCCCTGGGCAATATGTGGCCTTACTGGAAGTAAGAGTTGTAATCTTAAAGTGGAATCTCATTGTTCTTTTTAGATTGGGTCTCTCCAATTCTAAGCTGTATGTAAAGCCTCAGAGACAGCGCTACATCAGGAGTCGTGTCCAACAGAAAATCCAACAGTTTAAGCGTTTTGTGGAAAACTACCGCCGCCATATTGTATGCATTGTTATTCTCTATGGGATTACTGCTGGGCTGGCTTTGGAGAGATGCTATTGTGAGTCTAGTCTCCTTCAGAATAATCATTTTTCTCTTTATGCATTCAGGACTTATTTCAAATTGCACATTATTAAGACATTAATATTCCATTCAGGACTTATTTCAAATTGCACATTATTAAGACATTAATATTCAATTTTGAATGTATTAACACATATTGCAAATGTACGAGTGACTTAATTGAAAGACTTTTAAGAAGTTTTGATGTGTGATAAAAACAGAATTCCCTGTTTGCAGTCTATGGTTTGCAGGCTTTCTCCTCTGGACTCTCAGAAACCTCCATAGTGGGCATCATTGTGTCCCGAGGGACAGCTGCTGCTATTTCTTTCCTATTCCCCTACATGCTCCTAACTGTGTGCCGCAACCTGATAACCATGTGCAGGGAGACCTTCCTTAACAGATACATTCCCTTTGACTCTGCTATTGATCTCCATCGACTAATGGCAATGACGGGTATCATCCTTACGGGTAAGGGACATGAGGTCAAATTGCTTATGCCCTGCCATGTTTTGCTGAGCTCATAACCAGTTTGTGTATACTGTGGTATCAGAAAACTTGTCAAGAACTGAAAACGACAGGAACCGAGCAAATCTGTCGCATAAGGAACAATGTAAATTTAATTAATAATTTTCAGACCCCCAGAAAATCCACACAGTGCAAGGCATTATATGCATTAATGGGCTTACACCCTGGTTTACAATGGGGATATGTTCAGATAAATGAATCATAAATGAAATGTATCATGAAGCAATGACTTTAATAAGCATTTGATAGTGCATTCTGTACTTTATATAGCAATGCCTATGATAAATAATAAGTAAGTTATTGTTTAAAACACTTAAAATAAAGTACAGTTGTTCATGTAATTTAGCGAGTAATTGATTGAAGGGAAAAACACTTACTATATTGGTGAACTCTGATTCTGATTCTGATTTTGAACTCAATGGCGCTAGCATAGCTGCAAATGCTAACTGCTGCCTGTGTTCTGCAGGATACAGTTACAGTAACCATTTAACCTACTGACAAATTTTTGTATGAGTTTAAGCCTTATTCCGAGGTTCTTAAAGCAGTGCTATACCAGTGGTCCCTGCTGAATCACTGCATCTCTGTTGCATTGGGACTAGTCTCATTAAATTGGTGTGCCAGTCTAAATTGCTACTGGATTCACACATAATCCCTTTACTACTAATGAATGAAACACTGCAAGACTAAGGGTTACAAATGATAGGGGCTACAGATAGCCTTTTCCTCTTTCTCTACAAAAAGTTTATCGCTATAAAAACACTGCAAATATAGTTATTTGATGTCATGACTGTGTTAAAATCTCTGCACATTTACATTGCTCTGTATATTTAGGTTATGCTGACTTTGTGATAAACTCTTCAATATTCATCTTACAGTTATTCACAGTTTGGGTCATGTGGTCAATATTTACATCTTCTGCATCAGTGACCTTAGTATCTTGGCCTGTTTGTTTCCCAAAATTTTTTCCAATAATGGGTAAGTTTTCAACACGTGATTCAATGACCTTATAGAGCTATAGTCTAATTTTCATATAGCTGGATTAAATTGTCTAATATACATATGTGCCTCATTACAGGTCAGAACTGCCAGAGAAATGGACCTACTGGTTTTTTAGTACAGTGCCAGGTAGAGAAGCATATAAATCCTCAAATATATACGCATAGAATGTGTAAGAAATATAACCTAGATCTTATTGTGGTCTCTCTGTTAGGTTTCACAGGGATCATTCTTCTCTTTATCTTAGCCTTTATGTATGTCTTTGCTTCACACTACTTCAGGCGCATCAGTTTCAGAGGCTTTTGGATCACACATAATTTCTACATCCTTATATATATTCTGGTAAGAACAAAGCAATTATTTAATGATTAGGTAAGATAAACAGTGTTTGTGGCAGAGAAATTAAACAAAACTAATTTGTCTTCATTTCCCTGTCTTGGCAGACAGTGATCCATGGGAGCCTTGCCCTCATTCAAGAGCCACGCTTCCACATTTACCTGATCCCACCCGCTCTCCTTTTCCTCCTTGATAAACTCATCAGCCTAAGCAGGAAGAAAATAGAGATTCCTGTGGTGAAATGTGAGCTGCTGCCCTCAGGTAACAAACAATACACAATGTGTACTACACCTTGTACAACTGATTTTGTGTTTATGTGAACTGTAGAGTGCAACGTAATTGCGAAGCATAAAGTTGATTTTTAAGTGGAGTATTTGAGATAAGAAATGCAAGCTTAGTATATTTCTTTGGCTAAAACACATATTTTGAAAGAGAATAATGTGAATGACAGTAATATACTAAATATGCATTTACATATGCATGTTTATTTATTTAACATTCATAATAATTAATAATACAATCTAAAAATAATCTGCCATTCTGTTTAAAGCCTGGCACCACAGTTATACAGACCATTGCATGTTTGGAATTTACAAGTTCTCCCCATGTCTATCTGGGGCGTTGCTTTCCACCAACGTCTTAAAACTGTCTCATTACATACACTGGAATGAATAAATTATAATAGTATTGTCAGTATAGTGTGTGCATTTGCTCCAGTAAAATGTTGCTGTGCCCTGCTAAAATCACATCGGTAAAAATTAAATTTTATCCTGAATTGCTGAACTGAACTACAGGCCATTCTACACAAATTTACTACAGCTCCCATAATGCCACGGTATCTTTTTCTGAGATCCTTTTCATACGAAGTAATAGTCATCCACAAATATGTAATAGAAAGTTAGCCACACTGCAGGGAAGATAATGATAGCTCATAGCTCTGTTTTGGCTAACCATTAATAATCGTATAACCTACAAAAGTACAAAGCCAAGGCATATATATAATATAATATATAATATACAAAAGTAAATATATAATTTTAAGTTACAATAAACAAAATTAATGCAATTAAACCATTTAAGCCATTTAGTCTTTAACAGGCTTATTATTATTATGCACAGCAGTGCTCCTATAAATTATGTGCGTCCCAGTATGAAATGTGCTCTAGAAATGTTCCTGACCTCAAATCTATATACCACAACACACTATAAAGCCTTGTCCCATTGTGTGGCTGAATTATACAGACAGTTGTGTAGAACTGTACACAGAAGACAACAGACAAGAAAGACAGCATTACAAACCACCTATTCATCACATATTCATCACATATAAGTATGCATATTTTATGTATTTTGGTTATATTTTAAGGTCATTTTTATTTAATCAGGTGAGACAGTCCTTCACATCTATAAACTTTAAACATAATTTTTGACTCTAATAATCTTGATGACAATATATAACAGCAAATGAAGGTGACAAGTTAGCAGTTTGAATTCAGGTCTGAGGTTTAGAATTGTACCACCCTATTAAACAACATAAACAAGGCATTCACACTAGATACACACTATAATGTGAACACAAAAAGAAAAGGTGAAATATGTTGGAGTTTAATCAAATAGATCACACACAATAATTACAAAATGAACTTGACTGTGACAAACCAGATATTTATAGATGTAAAAGAGAGCTTTAGTGTTTTAAGATCAGTTTTAAGTCAAGAAGGCAAGGCAAGGGCCAAATCAAAAACAGAATTAGATACATGGATAATGCAAAAATAGCATAAGTATAGGTCAAAGTCTAAACCAAAATACAAAATAAAAGCAGACAAATCACATGGGCAAGGCAAATCAAAAAATATAAACACATAAAATACAATAACCAGTATGCAGTAAACAGAGGCAATATGTCACAATAAGCTAGACAAACAAAATACAGGGAACTGGAATCAGTACTAAAGTAAGGCTGGGAATGATTGGGATCATTCTGGATCAGCATGACGTGTGTTACATTATTGATTTATTTTTCACTGTAATCTTTCAGTTACCTACCATCAGGACATGCCTAATTCTGCGCACCGCAAATGTGCAATAAATTCAGGGTTTAAATGACTGACTGAACTTTTTTTAAATTTACGCAAGTAAAACTATCTGAAATTATAATTACTTTAAGATGTAATGAGATGTAAAGAGATGTTAAATTCATACCTATCAGTGTTGCCATGTTTATGGACAATAAACATTGTGATTATGGCTTGCATCTCTATGCCAGGCATTTAAGGCAGGGTGTGGCTGAACTGCACCCGAAAATGGCTGGCAACAAACAAACTAGTCTTTAATATACAGAATTCAGAAATAAATACAGAAATAAACTACTTTAGCTGGCAATCTTAATGTGTATCTTTCTGTGTGCTGTTATCAGTCGCTTTGAGAAAATCTAAATAAAAAGTGAAAAGTAATTTTCTATTACAAATCCTTTTGTTATTCTATTTTCTCTTCTTTTTAGGAGTGACTCATCTGGAGTTTAAACGCCCTCATGGTTTTACATATCGTTCAGGACAATGGGTAAGGGTGGCCTGTCTGGAGTTGGGCACAGACGAGTACCACCCTTTCACCTTGACTTCAGCACCCCATGAGGAGACACTCAGTCTGCACATCCGTGCTGTGGGGCCATGGACCAGCAAACTGCGAGAGATCTACAACCCAGAGAGACTGCATGAGCTGGGGACTTATCCCAAAGTAGGAAAATAGTCCTTCTCTATGAAATCAGTCTCAATCTCCTCAGTGCAGTTACTGATTAAAGTATTCAACTGTTTTTGAGTATTGTCAATAGTAATAACTGTAGATAAAATGGATTGCAATGGACTGTAGATAAATAATTTAACTTCAAATAATTGTTGACAAAAAGTACTTCCTAAAAATATAGTATAATATAAAGTCAGCACACATATTTTCAGAATTGTTTTAATTGCTTCTAAATATGAGAAAGTACACTTTCTTAGGCATGCAATTGGCAGTTTAATGAGGTGCTATTGTATAGTCATATAGTAATCATATAGTATAGTTTATTGTTCATAGTCAATGTATTGTTTATATGTAATAATGATATACTTTTATGTTCATAAACAATAATTTATGATCCTTCAATTTATTATGTATTCTCATTTCTTGTTAATACATGTGTTTGAATATATTGGCTGAATAAATGTAATTCATAATGTTATGACGTAGCCATAAATGGGCCCAGTGGGTCCCCACGACGTCCCTGAGGTAATTCGCCTACCCTACAGGGGGCAGCCATGAGGCAGCCATAAAGAGACTTACAGAGCACCACACCAAAGCTACCAGCACTCCCACCCCTGTTCCCTGCACCCTGGTTGAGACCCCACTGCGACTGCCTGAGCTTTGTTCCGATGGTCCCACCAAGTGTCGAGGGTTCCTGCTACAATGCATAACTACAATGCCCCCAACCTCCTCAACCAGGGGACTTTCGACTCCCATGTCGGTCTGTGGGGTCGACGGCCGGCAACTCCTAGGGAGCCCTGTTACCCACCGGACCCGCCCTCTGAACCTCAGATATGGGCAACATAAGGAACGGCTCTTGTTCCTGGTGACCCACTCTCCGCACATGCATGTTGTCCTGGATCACGGGCTTACAACCCGTCCATCGATTGGGCCTCCCCAGCAGCCGTTACAGAGCGTCCGGTGACGCCGGTTATATCCGGTGTTCAATTGACGACGTAATATCAAACACCTGGGGGGTCTAGTATAAAAGTCCGACCTCCAGCGTTGTTCAGGGCCACGTCGTCTTCCGCTCGCAACGCGATTTATAATCTAGAATATATTTATCAATTTATAATTTATTGACGTTCAGTCAATAAAGTCCCAGGGGCTTATAGTACCGACGGACGCGTACAGGACGTAACTCATTTTGAGACGCACCCCGTTCCGGCTTCTTTGAGCTCCTCGCGCTCTCGAGCTGATGTTCACCCTCTGGCGTTCCAAAGCACCTCGGCACCACTCGATTTGGGAAGCGTCCAAATCGGCGCCTTCTTGTGCTTATTGCACGTTCGCCCTCTGCCTTTCGGTGCATATTGCAGTCGATTCGTGCACGTGCCAGCTGCATGAATTTTCCCACTTTTGTTTTTTGTAATTTGGAGAGCCTTTTGCTCTGCCTTTTTAGTTATCTCCCCATTTGTATTATACGTCGTGGGGTTCCTTCATTCCCGCATCCTTGGGTCCTACACCACATATCATAACACATATGTTTATCTTAGACCATAAGACTGAACGCAAGCACTTCTGTTTGCTTATTGTGCGCTGTCAAATGTTTAAATCTCTTCAGCTGTATCTGGATGGACCTTTTGGAGAGGGGCATCAAGAATGGAATGACTTTGAGGTATCTGTTCTAGTTGGAGGAGGCATCGGAGTAACTCCATTTACTTCCATACTGAAGGATTTAGTATTTAAATCTTCTGTAAAACTCAAAGTGCAATGCAAGAAGGTAAATAAATTAAAATGAGCTTAAAATATTTCAGAGTTAACACAAAGCCAAAGCTCGTTATCTGATACAACTGTATTAGTGCTTTATTCTGCATAAGCAGGAAGTTATTTTTGAATTATAATTTTCAGGTGTATTTTATCTGGGTAACACGGACTCAGCGTCAGTTTGAGTGGGTATCAGATATTGTACGAGAGGTTGAGGAGATGGATGCTCAGCAGCTGGTGTCTGTGCACATTTACATTACACAGCTGGCAGAGAAGTTTGATTTGCGAACCACTATTCTGGTAAGGCCTTTTCATCTCTAAAACTGATCATTGTAGACACTGTCACTAAGAATTCTAATTAGAAGTTTAAGTAGAGTTTTACTATTCAATAATTTTCCATTTCAATGCTTAACTGTGTGACATTGTGTTTCCTCAGTATGTATGTGAGCGCCATTTCCAGAAAGTCTGGAACAGGAGCCTGTTTACTGGCCTGCGTTCTGTCACCCACTTTGGCCGTCCACCATTTTTAGCTTTCTTCAATTCACTACAGGAAGTTCATCCTGAGGTCTCACTACACTCTCATACAGCTCCCACATGCATAAACATTTTTGGATGCCCCTACTCTTTATCTCTTTTATTTCAGCCACACTCAGTGCAAACAGGTTAATAATATATAATAAGTCTCACAACATCGTACTGCCAATTCACTTCATGTCATGTCAGTACTTAAGATGTTATGGCTTAACAGTGTAAAGTATATATGCATTTTATCTCCATAGACAAACAGTGGCAGTAGAATGTGGTTTATTTAACAGCTCAGTGGCTCCCAGTAGGACACATTCATGGATGTTTCAGTTTTTTGCTTTGCCTTGACCTTTGACTTAATCAGGAGTTGCAAAAAAGTGAAGTGAAACTATTCTAATGTTGGCTGTCCATAAACTTTTGGTTATGCAGTGTATAATAGGGCACATTAATCTAATAAGCAGACTTTTTTTTCAAACTGCCATTAGACTTTATTTTATGTGTTCCAGGTTAGCATATGACTAGCTAACAAAATAACATAAACGGGTCAGAACATTGCAGTTTTCTACAGTTTCCTATTAAATAGGAATACCCTCAAAACGTTTTATAAAAAACTCATGAGAAACACACCACATATATCAACACAATTTAATACATCAATCTCATTTAATACATAAGGGCATATTTCAAAAGGAATATGAAATAATAAGAAGAATCATTGTATTTTATTCTATGAAATCATCATAAAAGTAAATGAAAAGTCAAAGAAAGTTTTCCGATGATGTGATAGTAATAAATTCCTGGGGTGAATAGAAGAATAGAAGAATGTTAAACTGGACAAAAGAGCCACACATGTTCAGTAGGGAGTATGGTCATCTTAAACTGCCAAAACATATGGACAGGATCAAATTGTCCAGCACTTCTTATGGGATCCTCATTGTATTCACTTTGAAATATCCCTTATTGTTTGTGAAATACTGTATATAGTACTAGTACTGTATATATTAATATGATCATATGTAATCATGACAACCAATGCAAAGGCTCTCTGGCTAACCAGTGTCTCAATATTGAATTATTTTATTTAGGCAAGGAAGATAGGTGTGTTCAGCTGTGGCCCGCCTGGTTTGACCAAGAATGTAGAAAAAGCCTGCCGACAGATGAACAAGCATGATCAAGCACATTTCATTCATCATTTTGAAAACTTCTAGACTTCTAGCTTGAATTTTAAATGTAGTGTATAAGAAAAATGAACAATAACACAATCACGAAGAAGTATGTATTAACTAATAAATATATATGTATATATATATATATATATATATATACATACACACACACACACACACA
>JAVSBV010114436.1:0-20722 GCA_033117975.1 Parotocinclus spilosoma
TTTAATAAACATTTAATATGTTACATAGCACGTCCCGTCTTGTAACATAGGGCATGTTCGTTTAATCAGACCAGCCGATTATTAGGACCAAAACGATCGCGTCCTGATGTGGTCCCATTAACCGGATTCAACTGTATTTGCACTGAATTTCTGACGTTTTGTAGAACTCAGCCTGTGCCATTAGAATTATCTAATGGTCTTTTGGCTAGAAGACAAATCACATATTTATTACTGACCCAAATTAGAAAATAATCACTCTGACCTGGAATAAGCAGTTGGAATGGAGGAAAAATGCCTTTTAAAAAAACAACCCTTAAAATTTTTTTGTTTGAGTCACCTTGTGCAACCAATATGTAACACCCACAAGCCAGCCATTATAGCACAGTGGAACATTTTCTAGAAATGTCCATGGAATTTTAATAGTACAACGGATTAGTTTGACCAATTGCTAAACAACAAGGGACTTTGTATGTGTTTGAAGCTGTCAGACTGCCATCTCAGAAGAGGAATGAAACAAGATGGATGAAGAGTAAACAATGCAGTGTGCGTGTCCATCTAAGAAAATGGCATTGCTTTACCATTATTGTTGTTGTTTTGGGTTTTTTAAATATATTTTTTGTTTTGGTTTTGCACTGACATGATATATGGCATAAAACTGAGGAAAAAGGGCTCAATGGATTTGAAAGTAATAAGATAAAGATCATATTCTTTCAGTTTCTGTCTTTAAACCTACTCATGTGTAAACTGGTATGCGCCCCTATTCTATTCAGTAGGCCCTTCTTTCACCCTCCCCCCTTTATGTTATTATTTAAACAGAGAACATAGCTGTAAACACTCAATTTCACACGCTACAAAAGATACATAGGTATAGGGGGTTGCCCTCGCCTTAAGAATGCTTACTCACATGGTCCTGTTTTTAAATCATCCCAGCAACTGTGAACCGGTAACCAGGGGTGCCTTCTGAAGGCTTACCAGCGGCTCTTAATTGCCTTTATGGCTTTATGTGCATTTTCTGTGAGGTTGGACTGCATAACAATACTGAACACTGCATTTAAAACACTGAGTTCTTTTTAGGTAAAATCACCGCTTCTAACATTGGTACTTTGTGATCACCTTGTATCGGTGCCTTAAAATCCAGCTATATGCTACTGAAAATGGATCCATGTTTATGACCACTGATGTCTGAGGGTAGGGATTTGTCTACCAAGCATTATCTTTCTGAAAGCAATAAATCTAGAGGGGTTGCTGAAATGGGAGTTGGGGGGGGGGGGGATTGTGGGGGTTCTGGGCAGGAAAAAGAAAGGGGAATCAGTGCAAATCCTATAACCAGATAACTTAGGCCATAAATCTAGGGTGCTTTCTTTAAGGTTTGCACAGGGGAACACTGCACTGGCCTCTCTCCCTGGAGACTCTGGACAACATCCTGATCCTGAAATGAGACACATACTAGCCATGAATAGAAGACTATAATGATGGGGTGGAGCTCCAAGGCATTTGCCATCTAATTATTGTGCACTACAGCAAAATGTTTTTAGGATTTGAAGTCAAGACAAACAGGGAGTGGCAGCCTTTTTGTTTCTTTTTGGATGTAATGGGAAGTATTAGTGAAGTATTTTTCAGTATAGTACAACATAATTTGGGTAAAATCCTTCTGGTACAAAAACCGTTTGTTTTTTTAAATCACAAATACAGATCTTGTAAACAGTTAATTAATTATTATCAAGGGTAATCATTTTATTATCTTAATGTATTGCACCCTTAATGCATTCATAATCTGGGCAACCATTTATGATTACGTTACAGTGAATTATACCATGTTACTCTTTAACTCTTTAATTTGACTGTTCTCCATTTGTTTACAGAGGGACTTATAATAGAAACAGCTGGCGTGTTTGTCTTGACTGACAGCTTCAAAATGTGAAGCACATCAGTGTTTTTAAGTACTTGGCATGTTGTTTTCTCTAGTCCTTGGTGATGTACTGGTGGACATCCAGACCTATTCGCTAACAAGCATAGGCAGGCAAAAAGTTCCAGAACATTAGTGTGATTACATCTGCTGTCATACTGTCAGGGGGTTTCGTGATTACTCAGCATCCCATCTGCCCAGGCAGCTATGCGAGTTGTGCTGTAGGAGATTAATTCAGCATTCTAGACACGAGGTGCTTGCCAGTACCCAATATTATTTTCAGCCTAGCCTTGGGACTGTCTGGTATGAGATTCTAACTGAATTGCTGCTATACTTAAGCATTTTTGCTGCTGTCATGGAAAGAGAGGAGGCCAAGATAGCAAATCAAAACTACAGACTCAATTTCTCCTTTAAATTTATAAGTACAGAACATTTTATTAACATTACGTAGTTTACATAAATAAACTGTATGGTGGGTACAAGACTATTTCAACAGACTGCAAAGTCTTTAAAAGATATTCACTTAGGCAATGAGGACAGGTTAATTTTGTCTCAGGATCATAAAAATATCCCTGACTCAGATAATCTTTAGGACACTTAATGAAGAAACCTTATTAGAGCTCCTTTAGTGTTCCACTTCATACAGCTACCTGAGAGCCTCTTTAATAAATGACAAAACATATTGTAAGGTTTATAATCAAGTAGTGGTGCTTGTACCAAAGCATCAGTAATAAGATTTAGTCATGTTGAATGAGTGGTGTAATAAATACACAGCTGTCTTTATTCAGCCTGCATGCACATACAACTGTGAAATAATGACTCATTAGTGGTATATTTGCCTTTTTTAGATTTTTTAAAATGTACAAATATGTGGGTTTCCTTACACATCCATTTCTCTTCTATATTTTCCATCTCCATCAGTAAAGCAGTTGTAGTGTGGGTGGATAGCTTCTCACTCATCTGCTGCATTGCTTTTGGTAGAATGCTTCATGTAGGAGGGTAAAACACTTCTCTGTCCCTGAGAAACCACCCTCTCTGCTCATGCAGTGAGTGCCCAGGCTTTACAGGCTTAGTGTATGCTGTATTAAATCTGCCTCCATTGCTCAACCAGCCAGAGAGATTGCCGAGGGACACGCTGAGATGTTGAAAAAGAGTTTATCTCACGTGTGAGAGCCCACGTGAGTGTGGAAAATCATGTGGGATAACTGCCCATCAGCACGTCTCTATCTTCTTTAGAAAACAATTGGGTGAACATTAACCTGTCATCAACAGAGCCTCAGAGGAACTCATCCTTTTTTTGCATCCGTGCAGTCAAAACGGCAAGTGATAAAGTTAAATCAGGCTTAAGCACATAATTGCTCGAGCATGTTTACTGTTTGTAGTACCTGTATCGCATTTATATTCACTGGCTTCTAGGCGTTGTCATAATTAATTGCGTAGTATTTTGTGCCAGTCTCTGCCAAAATAAATGAGTCTTCCTTTCAAGATACTATAAACTGCGCTCCTTTGTGACCTCAATACAGAGATTTTGCTACGCTTGTCTCTACACACACTTTCTTTTTCAAAAGCTTAGCCTAGAAAACAACCCTCTCTCCAGGCTTGGTAGCTATATTATTTTCGCACTAGACTTTGGCAGCCTCTTCAGGTGAGTATTCAGATAGCTGTGAAACGTATGCTGTGAGAGTCATCATTGAGTCTAAGGCTAGGAAAAAGTAGGGTTCCTTGTTGATAGGAAGGCACCCATGTGGAGCAGATCAGGTATTTCTCACTGGTTCAAATTGACACCTCAGTGGAGCTGCTTTTGTGGATCACAGTTATTCCCAGTCCTTTATGGCTTTGAAGCTTTTATTTGTTGCCTTGTTGATGTGTCCTGGCCCAGATTTACCATTTCATCCAGAAGCTTCTTGCTCACCAAGTCCTCTCTGCTGCAGTGAAACAATAGTAGATTCTGAATATAAAAAATTCACATCAAAACTTTGTCCTCAGTCTGCAATTCCTCACCCATATCTCTTCCAGTGAATGCAAATGAACTGAGGTTTATGACAATTTTTAGTGGTGAAGTAATCTCACTGTTCTTCAACCCACAAGTGTTATTTCAAAGCACATCATGACTCAAATAATTGTCTTATTGCATGAGTAGCTGCAGGGTTTGCTTTACATAGGACTGTGTCTGTAGCATTAAAGATGTGCCCAAGGTAAAATTCAGTTTGTTCAAGATGTACTCAAATTCAGGGAGGTTTAAGTCTGGCCTTAACTTGAGGTATAAGATAAATGTGACCACACAAAAAGGGCTTATTGCTTTGCTTATTTTTGCACAAGTCAAGTCACAAACTTCTTTCTCTTCAGCTATTTGCACTATTTTATGTTCAATACAGCGTGCCTCCCTTTTCATAATCTGGCAATTGTTTTGTTAGTTGACTACACTGGATAGGTTTGCTGACAGCCTAATTCTACATAACGGCTCATTAAGTACAGTTTAAATTCACAGCTAATACTTAAAGTCAGACACTATTAACAATTAGATAGGTATCAAGGATATGACAGGATTCCTTCGGTTCTGCCACACCTCCAGTTACTTTCTTAGAATTTATTTTGTTCTCCCTATGCCCTCACTGGAACTAGTGCAGGTGCAAATGTTATTTTACAGAGACATGGACAAGGGTGTGTTAAAGTGAGCACAATGTCAGCTGGTTCTTTTTTACATGAACAGTGTTGCTGTGTGTGTGTGTGTGTGTGTGTGTGTGTGTGTGTGTGATGTAAAAACACTATTTTCAAGTGAAATTATTAGCTCAAAGCTGGGTTTACTAAACATCTAAAGACTGTTTGTGTATACAGTGTTAATTGACCTTACCCATGACTGTTGTGGAGGTGTCATTTCAATATGTGCTGGTGGCATATGAATGAACAATGAGCACTTCTGGTATTATTATATTTTTATATTTTACTGAAGTATTATTGTAATAAAGCTGGGTACTTATGAAACTTAAAAAATCCTGTCACAGTTTATTCATTTTGGCCATTTTTAAGGCTTTCCTAAAGAATTTGACTCAGTCCCTACACTCTCTCCAACCAATGGTTCAAGTCATTACTTTTCCACATGCATAAGATAGTGGTGAGATTAGCTATTCAGCAGCTCTTATCTTTTATGCATTAATGACAAGCATGACATATTTGAGTCAGGAAGCACCACAGTACAGAAGCAGCTTTAAAGTTGAAGTGATTAGTCACCTGAAGAAGGTCACTTTATTGTGGTTGTTTTTACAATCTTGCAAGATTTGTGTGCAGCATTTGCCACTATTGCCAATTTGTTAGTGTCAACAGAACATTTTAGAGTTGTAGCATAATACAATACTGTATCCCTAAAGGTCTCTTATTTTCCTCAGTTTATTACAGCCCCGGGACACAGTTATAATATTGGCTTTTCAACACAAATTTTGACTTTTATATTCAGTACAGTTTCACAAAAAGAACGATTCTGTTGGAGAAATAAATGCTAGGATGAACATAAATTGGAATTACTTATGTTGGGTACAAAGTTTCTTTTATGTTAGGAATTAATAGTTGTTTTATTAAATAATTAAAAACATTATTTAGAATATGCTCTTACCCAGAGATACTTTTTTTTTTACAATTCAAGAAATTGTGGTTTAAGGGCCTTGCTCAAACACCCAGTAATGGCAGCTTGGTAGAGGTAGGATTTGAAACCTGGACTTTATGGTCCATAGCACTGTACCTTAACCACTAGGCTATTACAGTCCTTGAAATCAGTAACAAGAGTTAACACATACACAAAATACAATCCAGTGAGACATGAGGTAATTTATATTTATACTCTTATTGTGTTCATCCTATGCAAGACTTGAATCTGTTAGTGTCTGCTGTTAGTGTCTTGATCTCTTAATAGAAAAGGGTTATAACATATCCAAACCAGAACCAGAAGAAACCACCAATAAGCGGAGTGTATAAACATTAATTAAACTCAGACTTAAGCTTTTGACTCTTGGTCTTAATCCTGTCTTGTGTTCAAAAACTCTTTCCCAAGAATTTGACATCATAGAGCAATGTGGTTAGAAACAAGGAATTGAAGTAACTGATTTAACATACTACACAGACCATAACCATACAGATGTGTCCAGTAGTTATAAGGTCAGAAAGACCAGTGAGAAAGGTGACGACATTAAAAGAAGGTAAGGTGATTTGAATATGCCTAATGAGATAGGGGGTTTCCCACGAGAACAGATGACAATACAATCTAATTTAATAGAATGTTTTTAAATAGAAGATATATAACCACCAGTTTGGCTTGATTGAAAAGTTGAATTTTTGATGTTTCATTTAGCATGTATTATGTTTCCCAATGTGTTCTAAATTTTATGATCCATGGTATGCCAACATTACTAAAAATAATCTTATGATCAAAGTGCTTGGCCTTCTCTGACTTTAAGTGCATTCATAAATGCTTGATGATATGTAGCTCAGGTGACAGTAAAGTCTATGACATTCAGCACTCTGAACTTATTTGGTATTCAAGTAGTTGTTGCAAAGCTTTGAACTAGGTTTTTTGGACTGGATAGCCTAGTGGTTAAAGCACTGATCTATAGCCCAGGATATCCAAGTTTCAAATTCCATCTCTGTCAAGTTGCCACCATTGGGCCATTGGGACCCTGAGCAATGCCTGTTGCTAACATTGTACGATTTGTATCAGTTATACATTGCGCTGGATAAGGGCATCTCCTAAGTGTAAAGTATAGGGGTCATCTTGGGTCATTGTACTGCTGTAGTAAAGATTTTCCATCACAAGTGGTTTCAGGCTTTTGGTTCCTACTGTATGTTATTCTTGCATTATTTTGAGAAATTCCATGTTTTAGAACTTTTAGATTGGACCATTGTACCGTAATATGTTGCCATAGCAGGCTGCCCTAGTTTCTTTTCATATCAATCAGCTAGTTCATCATGCTTCATCTTACATCTTAACCAGAAAACCCACTCTACACTTTTTGTTCAGATGAGACAGACCTTCTGTTAATCCATAGGATTGCAGCTCAGCTGGTGGAGGATCCTGTCCTTATAACTCTCCCAAATTCAAACAACCTTCCAGATCATATTATAAAATATCTAGTTCTAGTTTTCTCAAAGTAAAAACACCTTTATCAATTTGATTAATTTCCTCAACTATCTACAGTACATTTAATTTCCTTAAACATAGATATGCGGCTCAAAAATTAGGGGATATTTTAAAATGAAATACTGTATCCCTGAATGAAAGATACAGTACCTCTGTTAAAGATAAAATGATTACGAAATATGTTTTTTTTACTTTGTTTCCAGTTACAAAATTATTCATATTATTACTATAGATTTGACCTTTTTTATCAATCTAAATGCTCTAACTTTCTTAAAGTATTTAAGAGTAGAATGCAGAGCACTGGAGGAAAGTCTTAATGATGTCAACCGTGTGGGGATGTCAGGTTAGTAGTTATCTTAAATCCTCCATAATGGTGGGCTGTCATATGGTCGTATGGTGACAGTTAACCTATTATAAGGATTTATAATTATTTGTAAAAAAAAAATTGTGTATATATGGCTGTTGGTTTTCTTTTATGTGTAAATTAAGTAATGTCCATGGCCCACTACTTTCTTTTTATCCTTCACACATTAGAAGCCCATTTAATTACAATTAACTTTTGCAGGCAGCAGTGAGTGCCTATTTCTCCCACAAATAAGCAACATTTTCCTTGTAAATCAGGATTTTTCGGAGGTAAACACTGTTGAAAAGAACATCTATAATGTTAAAAAGGACACCTTTAAAATGTTTTTAAGAGGTATTTAGTTTTAGCACTATTGTTTATTATTGCTTACAATGCATTTGGAAAATCTTCAGATCTTTTCACTTATTTTCACATTTGTTATGTTCCGATCATGTACTAAAATACAGACAAAAATCCCATCATTCTGCACTCAATACCCCATATTGATAATAAAGTTTAATAGATTTTTTGCAAGTTTACTAAAAATACAGAAATATTCACACCCTTTATTTATATAAAGTAGTTTATGCACCTTTGGCAGTGATTACAACCTTCAGCCATCTTGGGTATTGAGATTTGCAGATTCTATCAAGTTCTGTCAGAGTGGATGGGAACTGACGGTAGACAGCCATTTTCAGATCTCTCCAGGGATGTTTGATTGGGTCAAGGCTCTGGTTGGGTCACTCAAGGACAGAAGTGGCTGGTCTCCAAAAGCCCTTAAGTAAGCTGATAAAATATGCTCAAGTAAGTAAATGCTGAAGTATGGATTACATATTTTACTCAAGTAGAAGCATAAAATTACATTCTACTAAATGAACTACTAAAAAGTAAAAGTATTTCTTTAAAATGCATTTCTAACTAAATTTTTTTAAAGTGTGTCTTTTATTGAGGGTAAGAAGGACAGATCCATGATACTGAGGATACATTAGGTTTGTACTAAAACCCCAAATCAGAAAAAGTTCTGATGTTCTGATGAAAAATGCAAATATATAAAAAACTGCAGTGCTCCTTAGATTTACTTTGACTTTTATATAATTGCTTACAGTATGAACCCTAGATATTTAATATTTTGTCTGATCAACTTCATAGTCAACTTCATTGCATTTTATTTCAAAGAGGTGATGTCAACAAGTGATTATAACCCTGATTTGGTACAAAAGCAGTGCGCACATAAGGCTCCAGTGGTCAACAAATGTGTGAGCAAATTATTAAAATGTTTAAAAACAATGTACCTCAAAGAACATTTCCATATTCCAAATATTCCATATTTTTTCTGATTTGACATTTTTTATGCTGCCTATTCCTATAGCGATCACCCAAGGGTGCCGATCACCGATACTGATCATGATGAGTGCTACTGGTATCTTTAAATGATGTATTAAATAAGTTGGTTACCTCTCTTATCAAGGCCCTTCTCTCTTGTTTAGTTCGGTAGGGCGGTCAGCTCATGGGAGTCCTATCTCTTTCTAATAAGAATTGCACTGTGCTCCTAAGAGTAGAATTTTGCATTCTCTAAATCTGTCCCCTCATACAATTATTCAAAAAAAGTATTCAAAAAGGTTATGCTTTCACTTTTTTATTATGGGGTACAGAGTAAAGATTGATGGGGAAAGCATTTTTTTAATTTATAAGGCCTCAACATAAAATGTGAAGAGAAAGGGTCTTAAGAATTTAGAGGTGCATTTTATATATGATAGGATGCAAATTAACTAACTGACACATATAAAGTATACCTCTAGGTTAAACATTCATATTTCTCAGATATGGCATTTTATTGATGAGTACTAAAACATAAACAGAGCTATGGTGCATGGGAATTGATGTCTAAATCCATCCCGCTCATACAGTTCTGCAGATGCAATCTCACTCAGAATGTAGGTCAACATTAATGTATGCAGCACCTGTGCTAGTGAGCCCAGCATTAGTCAGGGGAGAAGACCAGAATCAAAGAGAGATGTTGTAACTATTAAAGGCCTCAGTCGTTAATCTCATGTCTTAAACCAATGAAGGATGGCTTCAAAAGTACTGTACTTGTGTGTTCAGGAGCAGATGGATAGGCAAACACAAAGTCCCAGTGACACTGCTCTTATGTAGTGGGGTTGACAGCTTGCATTTGGGAGCGTTGCTGTCAGAGAGCGGAATTTATAAAACGCTGGGGACCATGAGATATTGCTGAGGTAAAACGCAGTCGTATGGCACAGTAAAAGGAAAAGAGCAGCAGGACTAAAGCATGCAGCTGAGCTCCCCAGGCAGCCTCACACACTGCATTGCAGAGAAAAGGGGGAGGCATGAACACAAACTCAGCAACCTTCACTCACAGGACAGTGTGCAGCTTTAGTCTTTGGGGCTTTGTTCTAAACATACTAAAACCAATCATTAAAATCAATGAAGTGTAACTATTTCAATACTGAATGTAAAAAGATTAAAAACACAATGATGAAAAGAAGTCAACACTAGATTCTTTTGAACACATTTACAACCATGCATGCACACAGAGCTGCTCTTGTGTTCTGACCCTGACCTCCCTTTTGAGACCCTGAAGTGTTGGAACCAGGTTTGTGGAATTTATTCTGAAGTGACTAACTCCTGAAGGTTAACCATTGCTTCTTAAGGCTGGTATGCCTGACCTCATTTGACCTCACAGAACAAGGTTAAGTTAACGCAGGTCTTCTCCGTGTGGGAAGAGATACATTCTTTCTATGGAATGCTCTCTGATTTCTCAACTTTAGATTAGCTAAACATCCTACCTAACCATTTATCTCAATCAGTCATTGATGTTTGTAATTTCAGATTGAAGACTTAAATACATTTCAAATACACTCGAATCCGGTTAATCAGACCACATCGGGATGCAATCGTTTTAGTCTTAAAAAGGTGCGATTAAACAAACATGCCTTATGTTACAAGACGGAACGTGCTATGTAACATATTAAATGTTTATTAAACCTTTATTGTGCGATATACACGTATAGCGAACGTACAAACAAGAACTATTGTTGCTTACAAACTTTGTTAATTAAAAAATCAATTTGCAATCAAGTTTTTCGAAACAATCTACAACACAATGTATAGGTACTCAGCATAATACTGTAAAAAAGTTCTTACTAAATTCCAGTCAACTTTGGAGAACTTATCCAGTGTGATCTGATGCGTTCTCTTGACGGACTGCAGTTGAACAAAATCAAGAAAGTGGTGGGCATGTTTACCTCCCGCTGGTTTCGCTCTTGTTAACACAACTTTTCGGATTTCCTGACCTTTGTGGCTTATTTATCTTATTCGCTCTAACGTTCTTTGGTCTGATTAGCCGGAATTTTGGTCCAAATAAGCGAATAACATTACACGTATATAATAGGATTGGTTTCGGTACTTTCATATTTGGTCCAAATAAGCGGCTGGTCCCATTAACCAGTGGTCCAATTAACCATATTCGACTGTAGTTTTAAATACTTATTATGGTAGATATAAAAATGAATCAATAACAATGACATCACTCAATAATATTTAAAGTGTAAATAGAATGATTCTTGATTTTGTATGGCTGTACCATAGACAGGGAGCTCCACTGTGACATATACTGCTCCCAAAAATTATGAAATATCCCCAAATTTTGGTGTGCAGAGCATTTTCCAGGGCTACACTCAACAAAGGCAGCTAAGCAGTGGAAGTTTGCAAGTGAGGTGGCTAAAGCAGAGTAGGACTGTGTCTGAACTCCCTTCAGGCTGGAATCAAGGCCAGCTTAGTGTCGAGTCATTCACTCTCAATTCAAAACATGTGACACATGTTTCTCAGAAGGTTTCCAACTGTTCTGCCCAGTAACAGTAGTATGCAAGTATGAGCGGGCACTGAGCAGAGAGACGTGGCAATGGCAGAGGAGTTCAAGCTAAAGATAGGCACGCTTGGCTCTCTCAAGGTTAGCACACACACACACACACACACTGTGGCTCATCCTCACATGCAGAGGATAAAAGAGGCCAGTTGAAGAGAATTACAGCTTTTACAAAACGCTTAAGATTTATGGTTTTCTATTACTGTCAAGAATAAGAACTCATCCACTAAATTCAGTGCATGTATACCATAGTGTGTAAAATTCTGTATAGAAAATTGTTTTCATATTAATGTTAAAAAACCTTAAAAATAGTAAAAGATCTAAACTCTGCAGAATCAGATCTTTTGGGTTGACTGTGGGTTAGATATAGAATAGATATAGAAAGCTTACTTGGCTTACTTGAAACGGGTTTTGGTGAAATGGCAACGCTCTTTTGTGTAACCTGGTTGTTATACTCTATAATGCAAAAAGCATGTAGCCAGCCCTTCTAGTGATCTATGATGTATTAGTGATCTCTGGTATTTTATCACTCACTGTTAAAGGGTAGCAGTAGAATGGATTGTCCTGAGCACCCTGATTACTCTCATATGACACATTTATAGGTTTCTACCTCATCAAGACATTTTTAGGCCTCTCCAGAAATATTTGATTTGGTTTGAGTCAGGGCCCTGGTTGGGATTCAGAGTTACCCCAAATATACTCCTGTGTTGTCTTGTCAGTTTGCTTAAGGTCATTGTCTTGATGGATGCTGGATTTTTGGCTAGATAGGTTTTTATTAATAATAACATCTGTACTTTTGTCCATTCAGCTTTCATTAGCTGCTGAATACACCTCCCACAGCCTTGTCGCTGCCACCACCATACTTTACTGTAGAGATGGTATTGAACAAGTGATGAGCAGTGCCTGGTTTTCTCCAGTCATGATGCCTAGAATTGAGGCTAGTTCAATCCTTGTTTTATCACACTAGAGAAATGTGTTTATCAGTCTGAGAGTGCTTTAATGTAAT
Source organism: Parotocinclus spilosoma (assembly GCA_033117975.1). Classification (NCBI taxonomy): domain Eukaryota; kingdom Metazoa; phylum Chordata; class Actinopteri; order Siluriformes; family Loricariidae; genus Parotocinclus; species Parotocinclus spilosoma. Next base: position 12,267 of record JAVSBV010114436.1, read on the forward strand.
CTCCAGACTGGCTTTCATGTGTCTTTTACTGCTTCTGTCTGGCCACTCTGCCATAAAGCCCAGATTGGTGGAGTGTTGCAGTGATGGTTTACCTTCTGGACGTTTCTCTAATCTGCACATAGGATCTTTGGAGCTCAGCCAGAGTGACAATTGGGTTCTTAGTCAACTTTTTTCTTTCTCTCCTGATTACTTCATTTGGTGGGTAGAAAGACTTCTTACATTCAGCTCTTGAAAGACTTCTTACATTTAAAACTTAAAGAGGACACTGTGCCCCTGGGAATTTTCTGTGCAGCAAAAAAAGCATGTAACCTTTTCCAGATTAGTGCTTCCATAAAGTCCTGTCTCTGAGTTCTACAGGCAGTTCTTTCCTCCTCATGGCTTGTTTTTTGCTCTAATATGCAAATATCTCTGTTAGCTGAGAGATCTTATATAGTCAGGCATGTTTATTTCCAAAGCATGTCCAGTCAACAGAAACCATAGGTGGACTCCAGTGTAGAAACATTTCTAAGATGATCACGAGAAAGGAGGCACCAGAGCTAAGGTATCAAAGGGTCTGAATACTTGGGGTACTGAGTGCAGACTGATGAGGGAAATGTTTTTTTGTATTTAACACAAGGGCTCAACATAACAAAATTAAAGTGAAAGGCTTTGTAGACTTTTTCGAATGCATTGCATATACATTCACTGCATTAATTATTTGTGGTATAGATTCAACATTGAGATTTTATTGACATACTAGTATCACACTGTGGTCCTAAAGGGATGAACATGGTCAGGAACAACACATGGGTAGGCTGTGGCATTTAAAAGATGCCCAATTGGTATTGATCAGTCAAAAATGTGTGTCAAGAAAATATGCCCCTCAACATTACACCACCTCCACCAGCCTGAACCATTAATATGAATCCATATTGCTTGTTAACGGCAAATGCGTACCCTACCATCCGAATGTCACAGACCAGACCAGACCAGGCAAAACTTCTAATCTTATGTTATTCAATCCTGGTGAGCTTGTTGCCTGTGCTTGGCGTTCAGTGATGCCCTTTTATCTCAGTTGTAATGTATATGTATAATGTATAAATGATACTACATTTTAAAATATAATATTATTTTAATAATTGTTTATACGTGATTTTTCATTCACTATCTGAAATTAAATTCACACCAGCACATTTTACAAAGAATGATAGCAATCATATTTTTTGATTTGTAAAAACTGGAATTTGAACTTACTTTACAATGTCATATGACTCACTTTAGCCATGAAGACCATTTAGTGGAGGAATAATCCTCATCTATTAATTTTTCTTATCGGCTTATCCTGGTCAGAGTTGAGCACCAGTGCCTAACCAGCAACACAGGGTTCACAGCAGGAACAACTCTAGGCAGGGTGCCAATCCATTGTAGGGTAAATAAACTTTCACACACACACACACACACACACACACACACACACACACACACACACACACACACACACACACACACACACACACACTAAGTGGCACTTTGAAAACACAAATTAACCTAACACTTTGTTATGTGGGAGGAAACCGCAGTACCGGGATAAATCCCATAAGATGGGGGGGACATGCAAAATTCAGAAAGGTAGAACTCAAGGTCGAGGATCTTGGGGCTCTCAGGAGCATACAAATATCTAAATGTTGTTAATTCAATAGGAATACATAAATAAAGTAAATATTACAATAGCAGACAAATCTGGTCATGGTTTCAGATTTTTGTTGGTTAATGTGGTGCTCTTGTTAGGCCCCAGATTTAGAGTTCATATAAACTCTACAGCGCAACCTTTTTAAATGATCCACAATTGTTAGTCTGCAATTGTTAGTGCTAGGAGTACAATCAAAATCACCTCTAATCAGTTTAAGGCACCTATGTTTTGATGGATGTGTCTACACAGACGTCCTTTGGCTCAGATAACAGACCTAAGTTAGCCCAGCTTGACCTTATACTAGTTTAGACAAATACTGTTCGATAAAATAAAATCAAGCTGCACAATGTAATTATTTTTGATTTTGTATTAAGGTAAATTATTTTCACTGTAATATTGTTTCGGACATTTGTTTTATAATTTTATAGAAACGAACCCAAGAATCACAAAACTGTAGTTTTGAATGTTGGAACCAGCTATACTGTAATTTATAACAAACAGAGCCGAAAGGATTTTTTTTCCAAATGCCAACGTTTTCTGTTGCCAGAAACATAAATACAGTATATAATAAAGTACAGTGGTGCGTTATGTGGAAGAAGTGTGGGTGGAAAAGTCTTGAATGAATGGTAATCAGTTAAGCTCTTGGTAAAGTAAAAACAAAATATCAGAACACACTGCTATATTTAATAGTGAAAGCAAGAACATTTCCCCAAGCTCAATGCTTGTTTATAGTATTCATTTTTTTATTTTCCATGAAATTTTTCTTTTTATTTGTAATTCCCTATAGTTTTACTTTATATATTAAGAGGGCCAAATAAAACCTCTTTGAAAGTTACAGTGTTTAACTGTTCTGCACTTAAACAAAGGCAATGCATCAAGGTATATCCAACCTTATCTTAGAAAGGCATGCAGGGGAGGACCTGGAGAAAACTGGAATTTACTACGAGCTGGCAGAGGTACAACCTGAGCTGGGCTCCAGTCCATCTCGTTGGTCAATAAACACCATGCACATTTCAGGTTGCAGGCTACAAACAGGATTCAAACCAATGCCCTCACAAACTGCCATTTTTAGCAGCTGGCCCTTTAGCACCAAGCCCCCATGCTGTTTGTTACACCCTAATCTTATCAAATTACATATGTCACAATCCATTTCCACTGCCAAATGTTGAAACTGATGTTGAACCATTACATTTAAACACCTCTTAATCTGGGCATATGCACACAGTGTGTAGCCTGCTTTTAAGAGAACAAGGATCTTAAACAAAGCCTTTTGTGGACAGATGACCTCATCTCAATAATAAACACAAAGTGTCAAAATGTAATTACTTTAGGCTGGACAATAACACTGTGAAGGTACAGTGGAAAAGGAGGTCAGTCCACCATTCCCTCCTGGTGTCTAGGAATGTCTCAACACAAATGAAAAACTAAAAAACAGTAACACACATGTTTGCCTTTCTATGATTATTATGAAGAGTTGTCATTGACATAATAGATTTACTATTAGGCTATTAACTCTACATTTATGCCTAATCCAAACCTTAACCTCATTAACCTACATTGAATATTTGGCTCATTTGGTTTTTTAAAAGCAAGTTGCAGTTTTTGCTTTGTAACAATAAAAAAACAAGTTTCCCTTAGGGACCACAAGAGTGCCCCCACAACATAAAAATGTGAAAACCTACTATCATTGTGGCACCATTGCATCTTTACAATGATATGTAAACACACACACACACACACACACCACACACACACACACACACACACACACACACACACACACTTTCCAAGTAAATACCCAAAGTTAATTAAAATTTCTATGTATATTTGTGCATTCAGTCCATGTGCGGTGCAGGGCATGGCAGATTGTTGTATTATGCATGAGCCACTGTTGTGCTGTCAGAGAAAGTCTTGGAAGGTCACTGGACAAGCATTAAAAAGAAAACTAGAGACAAAGAGTAAACATAGAAAAGCGAATAGCTGGGCCGATGTCAGCCAATAACAGACACCCATGTCTCTGTTGGTGCTTTATGGGTAAAAATATTGGATCAAAGAACATATGGGTGGAGTGACCCCTATTGTCAAGACAGGTAAGTTTCCTTTGCTGGAATGGTACCCAGGAAAATATATACTGACAAAGAAAATAACTCTTACTGCTGCTACAATACACACTGCTCAGTAACTGCTCTAGGAACTTGTGGCCTGTCAGTCTACACCACTACATATTAACATTAAATATCGCTTAATAACATGAGGATAATTATTTTTATTTAAGAATTGTTCTCACATTTGTTATTCTGCTTCCCAAATTATGTTACAAAAGCAAGGCCACTGTCTGTGAGCTCATGCAACCAGTTAATATCTTTTTGTGCGTTTTCTGTTTGTCCCACCCTGAAGCATGGTTTCTCCTGAATGATGGTTGGTCAACCTCTTGAAGTAAATCAAAATTAAGATTGTGACTGGCTTTTCAAACCTCAGTAAATGAATGTCTATAGGTCTTAAATTGTATTTACAAAACATAGAATTTGCCAATTCAAAATAAATGTTAGGACATATGGAAAATGCAAATCAAAAACTTTTAGATGTTTTGTCTGGACAACTTTATTCATTTGTTAATAAACAAAAAGATTCTGCATTTTAGGCCTGCAACACATTCCAAATTAGCATAACAATTCATAATCAGTTAACCTAAAGTATTCGGACTATGGAAGGAAACAAGGGTGCTCGGATTAAACCCACAAGGACACGGAGACTGCCCGCAGAAAAGAACCAGACCTCTACACCCAAAACCTTCTTGCTGTAAGCTGACAGTGCTATGCACCGAGCCACTGTGTCGCCCTCTACCATATCAAATTTGACATAAATTGGAGTGGATAAATCACGTCCTCACCTGAAGTCCATATCCAGATATAATAGGTCTTATAGGATAGGATAGGTTAAAGACAAACTTAGTTACAGAGGCTTTTGTTACACCTAGACTGGGATGACTGACTTGGGTTTCCGGGGCTGGATCCAGTCATGCCTGCCCTTCCTGCCTTGTTGTGCCTTGACATTTGGCTGGGCATGTGTGGTGGGCTGTCTGAATGGGCTGGACTTCGATACCTTTGATCTCAGGTGGTGCCTTTTTGTCTTGGTCTAATGGCAGAGTTGGGGGTTCATAGTTTTGTGATGATCTAGGATGTCAGAGGGGATGATCTAGGATGTCAGAGGGAGTCTCAAGTGCTATCACACTGTTGAGTCTCACTTTAGTTTCAGTGGTGCAAATGTCTGTTAATAGGCTCTGTGCCCTTAACAAAAACTAACTGCATTATTTCTTTTATTTCCAAGATTTTCCTTAATTTCTTCTTGTCTGTTTATTCCAGTATTTTAAGGCGTCTTTTAGTTTTACAACTGAAATCAGAGCACCTGGAGGAAACCTATGAAGACACTGAGAGAAAAGTCCAGACTGGGATTTGAACCGAGATGTCCGGTAACAGCACTAATCACTGTGCCACCATATAGCCCCAGCTGGAACTAGGACAGATCAAGACCCTTTTGCTAACAACTATACTGCTCATAAAAACTATGTAATGCTATTGTTATTGTAAGACTTCTTATATTACAAAGGCAACAAAAATGAGGCAGAAACTACTTTTAATTGTCAGCTGTGGAGACAGTGGGTAAGGCAATTTAGGAGTGTGCAAACTTGACATTTAGAATGCTCTTTAATTAACTCCACAGTGGTTTTCCACATCTGCAATTAACTTTGCTAATGCCGTGTTAGCACAGACTGACAGAACATGCTTGTTGGCGTCAGCTAATTACCTTTGAGCAGGGTGGCTTATTAATTCACTTATATAACAAATCTCTTGGATTCAGGACAGTGTGAAATCATTCCATTAGGTATCTTGCAAATGTTTGAAATGGCTTATGAATTACTTCCTCACTTAAATAATTTAATCAAACACCTGAGAAAATTGTGTTTTGATTGTCAGTTGGTTAAAATTAGACAAACCAAATTCTTACTGCAATCTCAATTTTGATGTTTATTTTCCATGTACATTGTAATGTTAATGTCTTCTGTAATAGCACATCATCATGTGGTGCCAGGTTGTCACAACTCGTGTGAGTAAGTAGGTGAAACTAATTCACTGAACGTGTGCAATGTACACTTAGGAAACCAATGCAGACTGGTGGAGAACATGCAAAACTCACAAAGGCAGTCCAGTCCATCTGGGGATTTCTGAAACTGAGGCTACAATCGTTTATTAAATAAACTATAGACTACTTCAATGAAATATCTATAAAATTAAAACCAATCTTACTTTTATTGGTACATAAACAATTAGACGTCACCATGAATTAAAAACTTCAACTGACTACCGAGGCACAGAAATGCAAGATAAATGAAAGAATGCTGCCACCCGATGGATGAAACTAAGAATAACCAGAGCCCCGGCAAGAGGAACTGTGTGGAAAAAAGTCACATTAAAGCACCTTTTTCAGGAGCGAAGTATAGAGGTTTAGGGATGCTAAGCACCACGTGTGAAACACATTTTCTTATCATTTATTAGGCAATTGAGAATGCTGTATTGTAACTGTATTGTTATTGTACTGTATTTTTTCTATGGCTAATTTATTAAAACAGACAAAGACAGTGTTATATAGTAACGAAGTAAAAATACTTTACTACTGTAAGTATATTTTGGAATACTTTGTACTTTCCTAAAGTTTCAAATGTTTTGACAACTTTCACTTTTACTTCACTATATTTCCGAACTTAATTGAATACATTTACTCCGATAAACTTTAATTGTTCGGTTTAGTTACTCGTTACAAACAGAGAGAGAGAGAGAGAGAGAGAGAGAGAGAACGCAATCAGCAGCCACATCTTCAGATGCCAAATATGCTGCAGTTCCCTCCCAATTCTTTTTTTCTTTTGTATAATGACCGGTTGTGTGTGCACCTCCTATAGCTTGTGAAGTACAGTAATCGTAACAGCTTTTTTTCTTGGTGATGTTGGCCGCATTTTCTGTACTGAGTTATTTTATTTATTTTTTAGAAAGGTTTACAAAAGGGGTTTCAAACTGGACTCCCTCTTCAGATGCCAGATAGGCTTCAGTTTTCTCCTATTTTTTCTTTAAATTTTGTTTATAATGATGTCAATAACAGTAGTAGCCTCTTTTGTTTCATTTTTTTCTTAATGGTGTAACGTACGCCTCATTTTCAGCACTGACCTTACTTGAAGAAGAAAAACTGAAGGGTTACAAAAAGTTTGTATTTTCTGTCTAAATTTTGCCTGCACTTGATGTGTACATTTTAAGTGTATTTGACCTTTAAAGTTTACCAAATATAAAAAATTTCATTCAAACTGCATTTGCCTTGTTTACTTTTTACTTATACTTTTCATTACAATACTTAAGTACTGTGGTGGACACATATTTGGATTTTACTCCAGAATGCCCTGGGCTCTGACTGGAGAACAGGGTACCGCAAAGGAGGAGGGTTCAAGAGTTTAGCGGGAACGGTTATCATTTTTCCAGCTCAGAAAGTTCAGAGCTGATGTTAGCTTGCTGAAAGGAATAAAAGCAAAGAAGTTATATCCTGGTCCGTGCCTCCTTTTTATTTGGCTCCTACATTGGTGACCCCGATAAAGAACATGTCTGTTGCTGATGACTGCTCGCCGGCTGCGCCCGCCGCCGCGTCTCCCTAAACGGATTGGGAGATAATAAACCCTCAGAACTAGGACAACATGCTGGCTCTGCTAGGTTCCGGTGACACTTTGTTTCTTTTTACTCACCTATTTCTACGTCAGCTCCCTCCTACTGTAAGCACCGCGCTGGGCAGCTTCGCGCTGGTATGGTCCAAAAATTACCGCGGGCTGGCTGAGGAGGCGGACAAGGTTTTGTTGGCATCCAGGCAGTCCAGAGTGCATGCACTATTACCGGTTTTGGCTCCAACTGGACCGAAGATGGACAAAGCTGGTGCTGTGGCTGCCGTCACGGAGCGCCGGAGGACGGAGCGCGCGCTGTCTTTTTATCATCGCCGGTTTTGAGTTAAGGCGAAGCACTGTATTCCACGGTGTACTTTCCAGCACCAGGGAAATGACAGAGCTGGCGCTCGCTAGCAGCGGCTCTTCATTGAGGACACTGTTTCAGGACGCCGTCTGCTCGTGGATTGGGCGCTCAGCGTAGCATTATGCCGACTTCAGCGGCGGACACCTTGGGACCATGTCACGGACCCCCGCTGGAAGCGGCGAACGGTACCCCCATTCGCATGTACGGTACGAGGTTAGAGACTGTGTGTTTTAATGGACGTCAATTTCACTGGGATTTTGTGATAGCATCTGTGTCAGTACCTATACTCGGTCCCCACTTTCTCCGCAGCTGTAACTAAACGTGTCACTACGGTCGGTCCGCCGGTTTTTGCGCGTGCACGCCGCCTTGATGCCGCTAAGTTAGCAATAGCCAGGGAGGAGTTTGTGAACATGGAGCGCCTGAGTATTGTGCGCCGATCCAACAGCCCGTGGGCGTCTCCGTTGCACATGGTTCCTACATCGGACGGTGGGTGCCGCCCTTGTGGAGATTTTCGGCGCCTTAATAATGCCACGGCTAATGACAGGTACCCAGTTGCCCACATTCAGGATTTTTCCGTTCATCTGGCTGGGGCAAATATTTTTTCTAAGGTGGATTTGGTGAGGGGCTACCATCAGGTTCCGGTCCATCCTCGTAATGTCCCCAAAACTGCAGTTATTACACCTTTTGGCCTTTTTGAGTTTTTGAGGATGCCTTTCGGTCTTAAGGGCGCG
>JAVSBV010114446.1:0-20722 GCA_033117975.1 Parotocinclus spilosoma
ATCCGGGTACTGAAATGGCCAGCCTGCAGTCCAGATCTTTCACCTATAGAGAACATTTGGTGCATCATAAAGAGGAATGTGCGACAAAGAAGGCCCAAGAAGTTTGAACAGTTAGAGGCCTAGACGTGACTGGGAGAGCATTCCTATTTCTAAACTTGAGAAACTGGTCTCCTCTGTCCCCGGACATCTGTTGAGTGTTGGAAGAAGAAGGGGGATGCCACACAGTGGTAAAAATGGCCTTGTCCCAACTTATTTGGTATTTGTTGACACCATGACATTTGGAAACAACATATTTTTCCGTTAAAATGATACATTCTCTAAGTTTAAATTTTTGATCTGTGATTTGTGTTCTATTCTGAATACAATATTAGATGTTGGCACCTCCACATCACAATTTGTTTAATGTCCCAACTTTTTTGGAATCCGGTTTGTATTTAAGTAATGAGTAATATATTACTGTTTTTGAGTAACTTCCCCAACACTGTATATATATATATATATATATATATATATATATATATATAATACCCCATTAAGTAAGAGGAGTATCTAAGCCATCTTAAAGGCCGCCTTATTGGAGCATATCATGTAGGGAGAAGAAGAGATATCAAAGAAAACACAATAAAATGTCTTAGAAACTGATTTCCACAGATATGAAATATCTCATGTGGTTGAAAAATATCAACAGAGAAAGTTAAAAATGTTTTTAGTTCGTCACAGGTAATTGAAAATGGATTTGATGATTTTTATGTCCGGGGAATGCAGCTGTTGTATAATATCCACAGTCTTCCTCAAACAACACTCAAAAAGACCTCTAATTTTACACAGCACTCTTGCATCCCCCATACGCAGAGGTCTGTAAATGACAAGCCACGTAATGATTGTCCGAAGACCACTACTGACAAATAAACTTAAATAATGATTTTGGTAGCCTTTGCTAAAAGATAACGTGGCACGCCCTGTGTCTTAGTGTCTTTTGAGTTATCCTGTGTCCTTTAACTTTTGACTTATGTACGTACCTGTATATGTTTTAATGCTATATAAAGTATATCACTATACTAATACAACATTAATTTGCACAATTTTAATGATTCTAACAAAATGCATGTCCTACTGAAACCTGTACTATTACTTAACATAATTGTATTGTTATTTTTAACAATGTAGACATACCAAAACAGACAGCTTTAATGTAACAAAGAAATCTACCCAGCAGATATTAACAATTCTTGGTTTATATCATGTGAAGACAACATTAAGCATTGTTTTTCACAAACCTCTGAGCTACGCCTGTTTGCTATAGGCACTGTCTGATTTTCACAGTCCACAGTACTTTACAATCTGTCAACTCCAAGGGTTACCAGCTGCCTAACAGCTAGTGTTTGGCTTCTTGCACGGACCGAAATGCAACTGTCACAAAGAACACGATAATCAGAGATCTGAGAAAAATTAGCAGTGAAACCATCTAATTTCTCAATGTCACTGGCCACTACTGAATATCCACCCCACTCCAGACAGAATCACCTCTTTACTTATAGCAAAGAGACATGCTGATGTCTAGATTTCAGCTTAACATCACTGGATGCAAGTGACTCAAATTCACATCTTTCATCTGCCTAACAACAACAGAATTGGATAGTGAACACTGGATAGCACAAGCGATTCTGTTTTTTCTTTATGTACCATATAGACATCATTCAAGCATAATAAAAAATACAATTACCTTACCTACTTTGTATTGATGTCATCCTAATATTGTCTAAGGAACTAGAGTCCAATCTTTTTCTAAAGGACCATTTTGTCATATCAAAAGGGCCAATCTTTTACTCCAATAATATTCTTCATATATTATTTAAAACATCATAAAATATTATTTATTTTGCTTTTTCTTTTTTTTTTTTTTTTTTTTTTTTTTAAATTCATACATACAGATCAATTCTAATTTATTTTTAAACTGAATCTCATTTTAGCAGAATAATCACAGCAGAATTTCAAAATAGTGGAAAATACCATAACTGGTATTTACTTTAAAAGGTTTATGTGTTATGCTGTGCCTTTTTTAAGTGTCTTCGGTCAATAAGTACACTGTATTTTAGATTTGTTGTCAAAAGTATATATTAGTGAAGGGTCAGTTGTAAACAATCCGGCATTACCACCTCTTTGAAGTGAATGACGGAAGGAGGCTTCTGATTGGGAGATGATTTTTTTTTTCAGGTAAAGCTGCACACAGAGGGGTTACAGACACACAGTGACAGCACAGTAAATTCATACTACAGGAGGGAGACTCTCCCGCAAAGTTCATTCAGGACACAAGTGAGAGTGAAAAAGGTTTGCGTTTTACGTAGACAGACTACACACGGGCAGATTATAATGTGATAGAAAGTTGTGCAAAGTTAAAATATCATATTAAGCCTACTGCAACTGCAGCTTTAAAATCATCCAGTACACCAACACAGCCACCTAGACTGAAAATCCAGAGCCATATGAGCCAGTTTTTGCAAAAGACTATGATTTCTGCAAAACACAACACAATTAATGAACAACTGGCAAAAATGATGCACAAGATTTCCATTTTCAATAGTAGAAGACAAAAGACTCATAAGCTATATTCATGTTCTCAATACAGTGTATACACTTCCAAGCAGGAAAGCACTTTCCTAAAAAATTATCCCAGGCCTATATGACAGAGAACATACTACACTCCCAGAAAGGGTAAAAACCACAGTTGCTAATCGAACAACTAAGTCTTGGACATCCTGAACCATCAAAGCCAACATGTCAGTTACATGCGACTTTATTGAAAATTACAAAATAGATTAAAAAAGCAACATTTAAATCTACAGAAGCAATCTAGGATCAAATACAAGATTGTTTCTTAGAATCTTATAAAAAAGTAAATGATAAAAATATGTCCCCTTCATTTATCACACATATTCCTTAAACTTTATTTGCTTGAGCTTTACGAGCAAACGTCACCAGCATTGCTGATACCAATCGTAATCTATGTTTCCTAGTCATAATGACTTCAGCGAATGCCCAGTGTGCCAAATATATTTAGAAATAAAACCTTACATGTGTTTTGCACAGTTGGATGGATCACAAAATAAAATACCAGTCATCAGCTTAGCAGCTACCCATCCATCCAAACTTGTTCTGGCAGGTGTAAGCAGTCGCTGCAGAGAAAACCCATATCAGGCCAGATAATTTTAACCTTTGAAAATTGGTCTTTCAATCCAACGTTGAGAAAGGAGCTTATCAATGCTGTCTATCTCTACCAGACAGGTGTCATACAGACTTCATGTGTGCTGTGTCTAAGATGTAAGAATTTCCATGGATAAATATTCTGATATAAAATATGGCTGTCTGTTTACACATTATTATGTTTAAACCGGGTGCATTATGGGCAGATTTGTTTAACCCACTCTGTTTTTGTCATTGTTGCTGAGTAAAAGCAATGAATTGCAAAAGCACAATAAACAAGCCACATTAAAAACGCAATAAAAGAAAATTGGGCTGATTTAATTTGGCTGATCCAGATGGATTTGCTACAAATGCAAATGGGACAGAAATTGATTACTGGTTAACGTACTGGACTGACAAGGTTCAAGCTGAAACTTCTTTGTCTTTGAGCAAGTCTACAGTACTGTCCAAAGATCTTAGGCTACCATTAGATTAGACATACTATTGTTTTAACATTATTGTTGTTTAACACTATTGTTTAAAGAATGGTAGATTGGTTATATACAGTAGTATTTTTTTTCTCAGTCTGATTATTAGAATACTATTAGTAAGATATTGTCAGAAAATACAGGGAATTTGAATTTAATATTAAAAACTGAGGCTACAGTGGAAAATATTTAGTGACAGCTGTATTGGGGTGCTAAGTTTCAAGCCCGAAGAAGCTTGATCAGGTCTTTTTAGAAAAGGCTGACAAAATCTATTTTGTCCAATAATCGAGACTGAATCCGAGATTTAGGAAGAAATGAACATTTATTTGGTTAAATTCATGAATCAAACCAACACATGAGGAAATCTTTGTCCCAAGGATAGAATAAGGTAAATCTCATCCTTCTGAGCTCTGGGGCCCTGTTTTAAATGCCTTTGATAAGTTCTAAGACTTTTGCTTAACCAATTAACTTAATTCCTAGAATCTAGAACACAAATTATATTTAACCAGCAGGTGTCATGCATGCATTACTTTAGGTATCTTCTGTGCAAAATTCATTTAACTTTCATTCCTGATTCCCCATGTTTTAGTTTGGTCTAGAAAACATCCACAACTGGTGGTTGATAAGTGGTTGAGCTCTGCTTTGCTCAAAACAATTTAGTCTTTGGGTAAAGATTAACACTGTCATGTTTTCTTTCTACAAGGTTCCTGCTTCATACTTATGTTATGTCTCCAAGATTCCCCCAAAATGTGGCAAATGACCTTCTCCTAATCTTTTACAGAAAGAATCAGTTCACTCTTTTTGCTCATAGTAACTTCATATTAATTTCTTAACTTCAATTTACAAATTAACTACCGTATTAACATTAATAATTCCACAGTAGCATCCAAGAAACCTTTTTTGCAACAGAAGATGTTCTTAAGCTCAACAAGATTCGAATAAAGATCAGTGGAAAAGCGTATTATGGAGTGATGAATCTATAAATTCATTTATTTATTATCTTCCGCTTAATCCACACGGGGTCGCGGGCCAGCCAGTGCCCACCAGGCAACTCTGGGCGCAAAGGCAGGAACAACCCTAGATGGGATGCCAATCCATCGTAGGGCACACACACACACACACACATACACACTAAGGGCTACTTTAGAGACACCAATTAACCTAACACGCATGTCTTTGGAATGTGAGAAGAAAGTGGAGTACCCAGAGTAAACCCTGATGCAGACACGGGGAGGACCCAAGCTGCTCCACCCTGGGATTGAACCCGGGACCTTCTAGCTGTGAGGCAGCGGTGCTACCCACTGAGGTGCTGAATCCACATTTTGAAAATGTTTAGGTCCAATCACAATGTTATTTATAGTCATTATACCATTGCTATAACAACAAATCTAATGGAGGTCTAAGACTTTTTTTGCAGTACTGTACAACTGCTTGGATCATAGGATCATATCAGCTGTGTGATGCTCTGGATAAGGGTGTCTACTAAATAACTAGACTACAAAATACTATATTTTTAAGTAAAATATTGAAAAAGTGGAAGAGGAGAGCTAGGGCATTAAAAATAAGAGAAGATAGACAGACATATCTATGACTCCTTCTCCTATCTCCTTCTCCTCTTTTGATTTGGCACTTGTTCTTTTGCCAGGCTGCTGTCAGGGTATGATGTGACCATGCCCCAAAGGAAGACGCTCCAAAACACTCCTGAGTAGAAGGATGTACTACCTTAAGCATTGCTTTTAAGATTTGTAACGCATGATTTCCATCCTGTGAAGAGTTTGAAAGAGAGCTCATATGGGAAACCAAAAACTGAACAAAAGCATTTGCTGACTCTGTAGTTTTATTCCGAAATCATTTTATACCAGGGTTTTTCAGTGAAGGTTCAGTGCAACCTAGTCAGCATATTTCTCAGGGATCATCGTTTCAGTGTTCGTCTCGTCTGAGTAAGAAAGCAAGTGGCTTTTGAGGAAGTCTTATTTTATACAAATACACTCTACCATCAAATACAAGCAAGTTTAATTTTGGAATTGCCTGAAAATAATCCAGTAGCTCCTGCCTTTCAGTGCTTGAGCTTTTTGCAAATTTTAAATTTGCTTTCTTATTCTTAAGATTGATTAATGGTTTCTGCCCAGTGCTTAATTTGTGCTGGATACAGCCGGAGCAAGCTCTGCTACCACTGATATTTTAAGTGCATGCATTATACTTGGGATGCATTTATGTGGATCCAGCACTCTATGTATTTATGTATTAAATAAAATGAAAATAAGCAAAAAAGCTTCTTTTGTGCAAGCAGATAATATTCAAAGTTTTACCTTGTCTTAACCATTTATGTAATTACATTTAACCAGTTGGTTCTGAATGAATGAATGTGCTTGTAATATGTAGTTACCCTTGAGTTTATACAGTTTCATCACATTAATTCTGGATTAACTGTGACAACCAGAATAGGCTCAAGTGAATAAATATACTTTTTGTCCAGTTTTGAGTAGTATGTCTAATCTTTGTATGTTTGGGGGGACATCTTTGACTTGTTGTTGTCTAATGTAGTGGAGTTCAAATACTGTATTTGTAAGTTTTGTTTAATATTCAATACTACCACTGTAGGTGATAAGGTTCCATACAGTTTAATTGTATCGCTCAGTTTTACATAAGCTACAGGTATGCACCGCTTTACATCCGCCTTTCATGTGAAATACGTTGCTAACCGAAATGGCCGTTGACCGATTTATTACCATAGCCATAGTTTTTTTATGCTACTGTAATGTAAACATAAAGTGTATTCTCACAAGAAAATTGCATGCAAATGATACATAAATGCTTCAAATGCAGCTTCTAAAAAGCATACTCACTGGCTGCACACAACCAAGAAGGAATGAGTCCACTTAAAGAAACACTAATGAGAACAGACCATGCAATATCAACATTCAAACACTTTGAACTTTGCTATCTCCTGTATTAAAAATCATTGTCAATGACAGCAGCAAAAACAAAACAAAAAACCCCAACACAAACAACAAAACCCTCTTGTTGTTCACTAATCTATAACAAGGTCTTCTGTCGATGATAATACCCATGAAAAGCCCATAACAGACTTGAATATTTAGCTTACTAGACTTGGTCCCATTACTCAATCCAAGGATCATCCAGGTCAGAGAACCACGGTGTTATTAGCCCCATTTGTCATTCCTCTGCAGATTAATGGTATAATAGAGCCCATGTGTTTTGTGAATTATTCTCTAAGCTCTCAAATCGCCATTGATTAATTTTATTAAATAATGTATTGATCTAATTTATATGCCACCATTTTAACAAACTGTTTAACAGATGCATTTGTCAAATCCAGTGTCAGTGCATTTACTGGATTACATGCATATACAGGCTGAAAACACTAAAGGTGTTGACTGGTTTGATTAATTTCCATGAATGTATGATAATTAAAGTTTTACATTTATGAAACCACTGCATACAGTAGTAGGACAGACAATAACACCTGAAATATAGCAAGTAGTATATGTATTGGGTGCTTTGGTTTATTTAAAATGCTATATGTCCATTTGAAAGGCATGCAATATAAATCTATGTAAAATAAGTTTTGAAAATGCTAATGAGGCAAATTCTCCACTGTGTTTCAATTACAGACATTGAATAAATTAAAATTTAATCCAAATTATATAGTTGTTTTTTTTCTTGTTTGTTCCCCAGAGGCAG
Source organism: Parotocinclus spilosoma (assembly GCA_033117975.1). Taxonomy (NCBI): domain Eukaryota; kingdom Metazoa; phylum Chordata; class Actinopteri; order Siluriformes; family Loricariidae; genus Parotocinclus; species Parotocinclus spilosoma. Next base: position 7,374 of record JAVSBV010114446.1, read on the forward strand.
AATAGTGGTGCTAGTAGAATAGTAGATCTGGATCAGGATTGGACTCTGTCATTCTTGAGAGAACACAGTGTCTAAATACTCCAGCAGCACTTCTGTGCGTGAGACAATCATACTAGGACAACACAAACTCACACACACCACCACAACAGTGTGACAGCAGTGCTGAGAATGATCCACCATCCAAACAGTACCTGATCTGTGCTGGTTCTTTATCGTTCCTGGCCATTAGAACACAGTAAAGGGGGCAAACAAAGAAACATTGGGACTGCAGTTTGTAACTGTAAAATAAATTTAAAAAAAAGAGCAAAGGTGTACCTAATAAAGTGATGAGTGAGTGTGTATATATTGTCATCCACCATCATTGGCGTAGGAACCGGGGGGGATGGGGGAGGCGTGTCCCACCCAATATCAGAACTAGGTGGATTTGCCCCCCCCAAAAATGATACCGCAAAAAAGCATAAAATGTTTTAAAAATAAACTACTTATAAATACTTTGAAAGCGCGTTTCGCGTGCTGTGTTTGTTGTTAGCAACTGGCTTCGGTTGCTATGTTGTCTTTGACTTGGTTTAGGATTGAGTTCAGATACCTGTTCAGAAATGTCCGCAGCTTCACTGACCCGATCTTTAGTCTCATTTGATGTCGGGAAGTTCACTTCAGCTTTACACGAGGTCAGTGATGAGAATCACAACAATAACAATATACTGTAATAAAAACAGCTTCTGGATAATGTCTTGTTCTGCTAACGGACAGGAAGGGTTTGGGTTATCTACGTTTATATTAACTGCTGCCAAAAATCTCTATTAAAAGTACATTTACATTATTTTATATAAAAGGACACCATCGTGCTTTCAGTAGTGTATTGTGTAATGTGGCTGTTTGGGACACAGCCTTACTGTCTAACATTTCATTTTTTTTTCATTTAATTTCAGAATTATGGCACCAAAGAAAAAATGTAAAACACAGGGCACAACTCTTTATGAGTTTTTTTTTTGTTTACAAAAAATCCAATATGAAGTAATATGTTTATGTTATAATGTGACCTTTAATTAATAATAAACAGAAATATAGAAAAAACATTTTTTGCATTTTTTTTATTTGTGATTAACTTCCAAAAATGTTGTTCTAAATCACTATAGGGTGGGCTTTGATTCCTATTAGCAAATGTGCCCAAAATGTTAAACCCACTCCTACGCCTTTGTCCACCATCTTGGATCTTTTAACCTAACTCATACACACCATGAACTTAAAAGGACAGTAGGTGGGAGAAGTCAACATTAATGAAGATTTAAAACTGGTTAGATTTAAGATGCTGTAGATATGTTCTAGAAAATTTGTAAAATAGAGAGTGCTAGTAGGGGAAGTAAAAAAAAACTGATTTTGAGATATTTTTTTTGTTTATTACATTTTATATTTCATCTTAGACAACGTTTGTCTAACACTGGTGTTTTATAAAGTATATTGCTGAATGAACAATATACACCTGTTCATTAAGTGAATAGTTAATGCTGCTCTAGCTATGGAGCATCCATTTTAGCAAAAGGTCAAGGTAAACACTCTGTTCATGTTACATAAGCAATAATGGTATGAATTTATGGTGTATACTGCTCACAAGGAAATATCACTGCTCAGTATAAAATACCCCCAAAAAATGTATGATGATTCATCACTAATATTTGCATTTTGGCGATTTATATTAATGAATGTCACTTCATGCATAGCACATGACGAGAGTATATAAACAATTAGCATTCTTTGCTGCTTGTGGGGTTCATTTCCATAATTCTAGATAATGAGCATAGTAAACGATAGAAATGGTCCATTTGTATCAGGCATTTGGTATTTCATTCATTATATGAATGCTGCAAAGAGAGCTTGTTTTGGTGAACCTTTCTGCTTACATATCTTCCATTTTAGAAGGCACCACTGGGATTAATTTTTAGGAGGTTCACTCCTACAAAACGTTCTTCTCATCAACCACCATGAAGAGTGTGCAAAGCAGTTACAGTGGACATGACATCTTTTTTTCTAAATGATTTGGCTCTTTGAGGTGAGTAGCATTTACAAACCCCTGCTGAAAGACCAGTCTAGCATTGCACCCTGGTTTTAACTGGTTACCAGATTGAACTGGACTGGTTGGCTGGTTTCAGATGGTTTTAGGACACACGCCTGCTGGCCTACCAACTAGACCAAGATGGCAGTCCAGCCTATCCCAGCTAAAACCAGCAACGCATCTTAAGCTGGTTTAAGATGTTTTTTTTGGGTTGTTTTTTAGGACGGGCTGTTCAGTCAAAAGCAACAGAAAAACAGTACGTAGTAGCGCTGTAACCCACTTTCTGCTTTCCACTATTGTTGCAATGAGTCTAAATCTGAGAATTTACAGATTGAAGTGATGGGAGCCATTATATAAAGTAAGCACATAGCAGTTCCTGGAAACCAGTGATCTGCTAGAGATTCCAAAAAATATCTTATATCATTAAACATCATGAAAAAGAGGAACTTACAGAATTAGTGAATGAGGACATTGGTTCTTAAGTTTAAGAACCAATAAGCCATAGTAGACAAATAATTAAGAATGAAGATTGGTGCATTATGTGGTTCTGTTTTAGAAGCAAAACAAGATTTTAAAAAGGACCTGGACCATCCAAAAATCATTGTACAGCTAATAGATGAATGATGATGATGACAGATGATGAATGAAAGGCACCCTTTGTTGTATTGTAAGGACAGAGATCTATCGAAATTTGATCTTGACAGCACAGTGGTGTATATGGCAGGATTGCAGGAAAAAAAAAGAATTTGCTCACCAAAAAGAACTGCTGCCCATTATGTGGCACATGAACAATCCAGAAGGATACTGGAAAACAAAAAAAGTGTGGCGGGATGAACTAAGAAGCATGTTTTGATAAAACACTGCATTCCAGCATGGTAACTTTATCCAGTCTGTGAGATCGTTTAGGTATATTTATGTGGAAAAATAAAACATTATTAAGGGTTCACAAGCCTTAAAGAATCACTTTATATGAGTTTGACTAAACCTAAATGCTACCAAATGTTGTATCCACCTTTCCTATGAATTTTGATATCTATTCATTTTGTTTCAATATGATTTTTTGTGATTGGGAGAGCTTATATTTGTATCAGTCCTGACAGCTCATGAATACTTGCTGAAATATGCCTAACAGGATTACTCTGAGATTCTCATAAATATGCCCATGCATGTGCATTTTGCACCTAATATGCATTGACTTTGACTGGACCAGCTAGATATGACCTGCAAAGAGGATATGACAGTAATATTAGGACATAACCATTTAAAATGTTTTTTGAAAACCCGGGGCGAGCCTTGTGATAGCTGGCACTTTTCAGAGTTAATAAACAAGACGTTTATCAGTAAAGATGTCATTTCTAAAGGTATGCCATTTCTAGACTGCTAAATTTGTGTTTGCCTTCAGTATTCGCCTGACTCAGTAGTGTAAAATAGAATACATGCATACAGAATATGACTTTTTGTGTCACTATTTTAAAAACATTGCATTTTCACTTGGCAAAGATAGGGAATCTTTCTCCCCTTAAAAAACACTGTGAAACCAAGTGTGAAACAAAAGAAATCAAGAAGTATGCACATGTGAGGGGTGTGAAAGTGAAGAAAAAGGCATGAATTTGTACGCAGCGTAAAATGAAACACTACACTGAAGCACACCCAGGTTCGATTTTACCCTTTTATATTCAGTCAAGCAAATCCAGATTCCTTTCTAAGCCACTATGGTGGGGTTTGCTCCAAACGAACTGAGATTTATAAACACACTGAACATATTTCTGTTTGTCTGAATCCCACCAGGGCTGACTTCTGAAGAGCTTAGTAGATGGAAACCAAAATGTAAAAATAGAACAATAGAGCTGCAGCCTGCTGTGGTGAGAGTTTCCAAATTAGTACATATCCTTAAAGGATAAATGGCAAGTGCTTGTGCAGTCTATATATACTGACATTTAAGCAACTAAAATTTCCAAGCTCTGTAAAGTTTAAGTCATTAGGCAATTATTAGTTCATTAGGTTCCAGATCCAGGAGCTGTCAAGTCTCATTAGCAAAGTCATTTATAAACCTATTCCGGAGAACATGTGAGCTGTACTTTATGGTCTGCTGTCTCAACTCACAGTCAAGGTTAGGCTTTGAACTGAGCTTTGAACTGCAATTAATAGCAAGCAGATATTATGACAGTGTAAAGAAACGTGTCACATAAAGCAGTGGGGGGCATTACCCATTGGTGGCTCCCCAAAAATGAATGGGTCATGAGATGATTTTCTCTTTAAATGTATTAAACAGTTTTTACAGTGTTTAGCTTAAATCTAGCACTAATTATTCATTAGCCTAGGTATGCACAGTTAAGATTACTTACACTTACTCCTCCTTACTGTTCTTCCAAATTAAAGAGAACTATGCTCTGTCTTTATGGACTTTTCTTGATGTCTTTTTGGCTTTATGAAAGAAGAAAATGTCTCTCTGTGTTGTTGTATTCAGGATCTGGCCAAAATCTGTACCTATCTTAATAAAATATGCAGGTTAAAGAAAACAAAACCATTTACAATTAATAAGCTTTTTAGGACAATATGTGCTGAATCTGTGAATGTACTAGCAACAATAATATTAATATGGGAGGTTAGTCATGATAGTATTCTGTCAAGTCAGTGGGATGGAAAAAAGGAGAGTCGTGAAACTTTAGAGACAGAAGTTCTTTAGAGACGTTACAAGACAAAGACATAAGAACAAGAACCAATGACATAAAGCTGTAGGAAACGAGCAAAAATCAACATTCATAAAAGCAAATGGCTTCAGGTATGAATCTCAAAATGACCTAGGAAATAAATCCAAAGCCAATGGTGTCATTTAAGGTACATTTTAGATGTAATCTAAATGCAACTAAGCTGCTGTCTTGTACAAAAGTTTGGAGCGAAGACCCTGCAATTTAATTTTAAAATGAATAAAAGTTAAAATGTTCTCTACATGTAACAAGCATGACATTTTTCGGTATATTTTAATGAACAGTAAACAAGCCAATTACTAGCCAAGACCATACTTTTTCACAGATTGTTATTCACACAAATTGGACACTTTTTACAGTGAAGTTTGCACCCTGAAAAGTATATATTAAGTTGTTTTTGTTAGTTCTGCAAATTAGCAGAACTAGTCATTTGAACCAGGGTGCTCAATCTTTTGCATTAGACTATCCTAGCCTTTTATCGACCTTCTGAGGTCTGTTCACTTTAACAACCCAGGTTTTTACAATTATAATAGAAAATAAAAGCATGTCCGTCAGTGCTGTGGACCCATGAGCAGTGGAACATTCATCATCCATGTCACTGTTACCAGGTCTTCTTACTGTAAGCAACTTTGTGGGTTTTTTTGTGTTTTTTTTTAAATAAAGTTGCTCACAACTTAGTAGCAGGTTTTGGGGGCAACTTTTGCCCCTTTCTCTCCAGTATTCCTGCAAGTTGTTTTTTTTCATGCTTTAAAGCTAAAAAACAAATTGATAGTATTATTATTATTATTATTATTATTATTATTATTATTATTATTAATAATAATAATAATAATAATAATAACTGATGAAGTCAACTCTCCCTCACATTGCAGTAGCTTGTTTTTATTTATTTATTTATTTACCATTTATTTATTGCCTCTTCTGGGCTTGTTTTTGGGCTGGTTCTTATGTGTGTGAGAGTGTGTGTGTGTGTATGAGAGAGACAAGATGAAAATAGTTTTTCTAAGTTTTTGGTCCTGTCTTATTGTAAACAGTACTCCTTTTTTGTCCCCCACTACCTGCACATTCCCTCCTAGCTATAATTAAAATGGTTCACATTCACTGGTCTTCTGTGTATAATAATAGTGCCTATCAATGCATTTCTCTTGACAATTATTAGGGTTCCTACCTTACGGCCCAGTGCATTCCACCATACTCGCCATTACAGAGCAGTTCAGTGAGGCGGTTTATATCCTGAGCTTGATTTACGACCTGATGGCGAACACCTACTTTTCCCGCTACTTAAGTGCTGGTTTTAGCGTTGTTCGTTGCTAGGTTGTCTGATTCCATTCATGCACCCGACCATCGGCACGCACGCGTGCACTTTGATTGCTCTGCCGTTCGCTACGCCACTCGCTGCGATAGGTTTAGGGCAGTTTGTAACATCCCAGGGCTTGTACTGGCAAAGGACGTGTAGGAGGGGAACCTCCGAGGTAACTATTGTTTTACGAAAGCATCGAGGGTTTCCTTTCCGCCGTAACGCACATTCTCGGCACCTTTCGAGTCTCACTCTAGCCAATTGAGATGCACCCCGGCTGGTTTTTTCACGCTACTTGCGCGTTCAAGCTAATGCTCACCCCCTGGCGTTCCGGAGCTCCTCCGTGCCCCTGACTTTCCGGAGTTCTCCGTGCCACGCGAGACGTCCCAAATCAGCTCCTTTCTGTCCCCTGGCGATTTAGTCGCACCCTGGCCAGCTGGGGAGATTGGTGTTTTTATGCACGCAAACTTTCCCCTTTTTAGTTATCTTATTACTTAGGGCTTTTTCTCCCCCTTTTATCCTTTTTAATAGTTAATATATATTATTTTCCCATTCTTATTATACGCCGTGGGATTCCGTATATCAAGCAAACTTGGGTCCTAGAACACATATCATAACAAAAATGCTCTTTATATTTACATTGAAGCAGCATAAAAAGACTATGGCTATAGTAATGTCCAATTAACTACCCGCAATGATATGCTTCACAGAACATAAAGTGTTTTCAACTTAATCTGTCTATTTCTAGCAAATCATAGGGATTGGCACAGCTGTCTGCAAAATAGGTTTCCTAAACTATTTAACTCTAGTCATATAAATCTTCAGCTGGGCGACATGGGCTCCAACAATGGTCATTAGCAGGTCTCCCATGCCACAAGCATGCAGTAATCTATAGTAATAACAGCCCTATAGTGGTGAAGTGCAGCAGTTCACATTTCCATTTGTCAACCCTGATGTAGAAGTGCCCAGAAATTACCCATTGGATGCACTTCTGCTATTTTAAGGGAAAATATTTTACAGAAAACAAAGACAAGAATTTTTACATGTGGTTTTAATATACCTTTAAAAAACTTTAATTCTTTTTCTCTAAATGTAAAACAATTGTGGTCCCATTATTCGAATCCCTAAAGACACAGAAAAGTAAAACCTGGAAATGTCAAAGCAGCAATTATTTTAATTGAGGCTTCATGATGGATTACAAATGTGTGATTTGCCATGCTTAATGAAGTAATGGTAATTCAAGTTTACCTTATAAGTTATAATTACATTGGTTATAAATGTCAGCGTTCATGCTAATCATTGTAAACCGAGCCTCTGTTCTGTCTCATGTTCTTTCATACAGTACATTTTAATTAGCATGATCAGCATGATCCATTGTATATCTATGGATTTACTGTACTGTTTACAATATCTTTCATTTAACAGCAGGCATGCAGCCAAATTAGCTGATCTACTCATTAAACAAGTTAGTAAATTAGAATATAATTGAAGTTGTCATCTTTATGTAGCTTGTAAGCAAAAAAGGATTATGCATGATAGAATGAAAAAAGGACTTCACTAGTATTTACTTTCTCTCTTAACTTCCATTGTCTTATGAGTGGGAATCAGTCCATAATAATAACATTAAATGCATATTAAGTTGTAGGATCACCCTTTCCTTCAGATCAGCTTTATTCTTGAATGGTTTGTTGTGACGTGTATGAAATGGAGATCTAAATAACACAATTTCCCATAGATATGTATTGATGTTTAAATCTGGTGTTCATATTGGACATATGGACATCACTATAATCACATAGCCTTTTTATGGCACTGTATTGCAAAAATTAAAGGAATTTTTAACAAGAAAACTCAAATGATATAAATGTGTCATGATATAAATGTGTCATAGAAACTGAAAACATGAGTTGAACACTACCATCTTTACTGATCCCACACTGATGCAACAGCATTTTTAATAGATGGAAATTTACAATAATTATAGAAGATACAGTAACGTACTGATAGGAGGGCCATGTGTTGAGCAAATGAGGGTAGTATGATGAACCTGATAGTTGTGTTTGACAGTGCATTGATAGACAGTGTTATGAACAGCATGAAAGATCAGCCAGTGAATCAGTAAGCCAGTTTATATACACTGCTCAGAAAATTAAGGGATATTTCATTATGTGATTTTTTTTTTGTAAGCAGTATAGTTCTAAATAAAAGAAAATATACAGGTAGTGGGAGAGACAAACCAAGGAGTACTACTAAAAATAGACTTTCGCTCTTTGACTTCCACCTCTGCCTGTAGATTCGCAGCACTGTTTATGGCCACTATATCTGAAGATAAAAGACTGATTTTTATTTCCATTAAAATGTATTATAATTGGTAATAGCTCTGCCATTACAATAAACAGACATTGCTTGGATGGTTGTTAAACAACGCATAACTGTATAAGTTTGAGGGTATTATTATCATGGAATATGACTGTGGTAGGTTAAGGTAAGCCGTTAAGGTACTGGAGGGTCCAGGGTTCAAATCCCACCACTGCCACAGTTGGGTCCTTGAGTTTGCCAGTTTGCCCTTAATAGACCCCTTTAGTCTAAATGTTTTTCTTATTGACATGCTTTTTCATTTACATGAATTAAGAATAATAATAAAAGGAAGAATTACTGTTTTGGTAAAATGTGTTCAGCTCATTACCTTTAGTTTAAATATATGTTAAAGATCACTTATATTTCCTGATCATAATGAAACCGTGTAAAGCAAAACTATTTCATTGAGACTTTGAATGTTAACTAAACTTATCAGTACCAAATAAGTAACTAAATAATTAACTTAATAAGTTGACGGTGACCTTGTTTTGTTCACATCCTATATAACAGATAAGTGTTGAATTAATACTGCAGGTCACGCCAACATGGTTTCCCTAATACAGCGGAGGTTAATGCATAATTAAAGTCATTAAGTCTGATCTCCTATTAGAATTAAACATTTATCATAAGATCTAGGTCAGGGCTACTCTTTAGAAATTCTACTTGAATTCTATTTTTAAATTATGGTTGCTATCCAAATTCGAAGAGAACAGATAGTGAAGGAACAGAAAGCTTTCTACAGTCAGGATTGCATCGAAGCATCTTTGTTCTTAAAGCATTCTCTGTGGGAAGATCCTGTCACTGCTATGACAGTCCAATTCTGTACATCTGTGCTGAGAATACTTATGAATATACAGTGCACTATAAATGTAGGGTTATGTGTGAACTGTTCATTAATGCATTTTTCTGATTCAGACGTTTGGTGTCAATCCGACTCTGTGCTACTATTTATAAAGGAAACAGCTACGTAACGTGTAGATGAATAGAACAATTAGGCTGATACAGGCAACAAAGCCTTCAGCTCCATGATGACACACGAAATGCCACAGCACATTCTAGTTATCTGCTCAGTCAATTTGAAAGCTGAGCTGATGCTTTCCCTACAAGCTCAAGATCAGACAGCACCCACAGCACCGTGTGGGAACGACCCTTTGGTTTGAAGTGCAAATGTGTTCATTAATTTTGACAGATGACTGTAATTTTACTGTCGGAGTCGTGTGTTTGCAGCAACGTGCTTGCTGGCTTTTTAAACAATAATGAGCTTTTCTATGCCTGTTGCTGGTGAGCGCTTTAATTGCACCCAGTGCAGTTAAATAAACATGGATTTGTTACATTCACTTATTGTGCAGAAAAGAAAACAAACCAAACACAAAAACATTGTTGAGGCCATATGTTTTTAATGATAAGGTTTTTTATGAAGTGATCCATGAAGCTGTTGTGCATGCCTGGTTACTAGGGTTGTGTGACATTGAAAGAAGTATGATTACTGTGTATTTGTGATAGTGAGAATTAGACAAAGCTTTGGCAGAGTATATCTAGGGTCTAAAGTATTTTAGAACATAAGTTTAAGAACCCCTTGATCGGCACCGCGTCTTTTGTGAATTAGGGGCAGCATTTGCTGTCGTAAGGCACTTTTCTTGTCGTAAGGCACTTTTTTGTGGAATGATTCTGACTTGTTTTGCTGAGTGTAATTTTGTGCTGTTATCTTAGCTGATTTAAGCCGTTCATGGACAGCTGACCCCTGAAGTTGTCATAGTTTTTATATTCTCCACAGTGGGAGTTAAGACGACCTTTATGGCAACCGACTTCTGACATATTTTGCAGATATTTACATTTACTTTTTTTTCATAGTTTTTTGCATTTACAGCATTTAGCAGACGCTTTTATACAGAGCAGTGATTTGATTAGAGACTTTAGGTAAGATGGCGCTATTCCATTTTTGTTTTGGTAGGCGAGCGATCACCCACCGTTTTTATCTAAATTGCATGAATGCGGGCGAAGCTTATAAATAGTCAGGCTTGAAGACAGTGTGAGACTCAGCCATTTGGACATTTAGTGAAAGTCTACTCCAGCTCCTAGATGCCAGGACAGAGTAAAGTCTTGATGCTTGTCTTATGTGGAGGATTCAGTTGAACCAAGCTCCTGTCTCTGAGGGTACCAGGTACAGGGCGTGGTTTAATTAGAACCTTTAGGTAAGAAGGTTTTGGCCCATTTTTGGCTTTGCAGGCCAGCATCAGGGTTTTGAATCTGATGCATGCAGCTACAGGGAGCCAGCAAAGTGAATGCAGCAGTGGGGTGACATGAGAAAACCAGACGAGCCGCTGCATTTGCAGGGGTCTGATTGTACAGATCAGAAGACCAGCCAAAAGTGCACTGCAGTAATCTACTTTTGACATAACAAGAAGCTGGACAAGCACCTAGATGTCTTCCTGGGAAAGGAAAGGTTTATTTCTCCTGATGCTGTAGAGCAGAAAAAATATAAGCAGAGAAGCGTAACTGGTTATTAAAGATAGCATATTTATTATTAATGCTATCATCCCATTTAACGTACTGTACTATGGATCAGAGGAACCAGTGTTCAAAAACTCCAACACCTCTAATCTGGGCCCTTGAGCAAGGCCCTTATCCCATAATGTCTTGCAATGTACATTGTAAGTTGTTTCAGCTGTAAGTTCCTCTTAATAAGAGCATCTGCTAGGTGAATGCATGTAAGAATGTGGAAGCCCTTCTACTACTGGTCTGCAAATAGTCTTGACCCTATGGGATGAATGGGAACACCAAAAGTGAGGCATATACAAAATAGTAATTCTGTTATCTGGAGTAACTTACAACTAAAATAAGCAATGACTGATTAAGCAATTATGGGCCCAACAATGGCAGCAGTGTTGGGGTTTGAAAATTGGACCCTGAACCTCCATAGCCAAGAATAGTACTGTATTGTATTTTATTGTATTGTATCTTAATAATTAAGAGACTGATAAATTATATATATTCATTATAGCATCTCTAAAATAACAAAAAGGAGAGTGTCTAAAATGTAACACCCATGGATTTGGTCAGATGATAAGTAAACTTAAGTCATATAATGTATGTATAGTGGAACATAAGAATTGTCTCACGATAACAGTAATAACATGTGTTGAGGATCTGGGACAAGAAATGTGAGCTATAACAAGCCTATAAAAGCCAAGTTAGAAATAACAGCAGATTCCAGCCACTTTGCTTGTTTTTATTCAGGGAGAAATACAGTTTCTAAGCACAACCGGTTTCTGACTTTGTTGTGCATGCAGTGCCCCCTGCTGATGGAAAATCGAGTATCCAAACTTAAAGGCTTAAAGAAATAAGCTTCTTAAGTCAGAGCAAAATGTTCTTTCTACAAATGACCAAAAAAGAAAATCCAAAGAGAGACCAAAAATCACAAGGCATCTTCTGCTTCCATTTGTGCACTGTTCAGTTCTCCTGTGTCTTCGATAGGTTTCACTCTGCTGAATCAACAGGAACACTCTGTCTCCTGGATTCATTATGTTCTGTCCCTGACTTCACCTGTCCTTCCTGCCCCCGTGAAGTCTGCCATGCGGAAAAGAGCTTCAGCAAAGATTTATGCGTGCTGGATGCATGCCCCTCCCTCATCACTCTCAATTTCTCCTTCCACTTGCTCAAAGAGATGATAAATTCATGGATTCACTCTAAAGCTCTAGTAGAGCAGAACCTCCCCTATTGGTGTAAGGCAACTCATCTACGTACTGAACCAGCTTGGACTTGCTCCAAGAAGGATGTACAGGAGAGATTCGCAGCCCGGTACAAGGCCGGGGCTTGACAGCCGGTCAGCGCTGCAGAACTCTTCATAAAACCCAACTTGATAGATCCCTCCCTCTTTGCACTGATACAGCACAGGCAGCTGGTGGATTCATAAGAAAGCTGTTTGAGCAGCTTGGTGTGGTGTGCATATAAATGTGCCCACATGATATTCGAAGCACTACGTCTTTGTTTTGCATAATCTGCACCGGCAGCAGTAAATCACAGTAAGTTCCTGGTAAATGATTGTTATGACCTATGCATTTTTTCCACCTAAACGCATTTGTGATCGGGTGCCGTGCATATAAAAAGGGACGTGAGGTCATGAGGAGAATGATTTCTTCTCTTTTACAATTCCAACAGCTGTGAATGAATATGGTTTTGGGGCTGAGCATTAAATCATGATGGCAGATGCATTGCTAAGTGCGAAGTGTGAACACAGGTCAGCAATGAGAGAGGGCCAGCTTCACTGATGGATTTAATGTTAGCCATGCAACCAGACTTTATTGGATGATTCATCAAGAAATTGGCTTGGTCGCAGGGTCAATATTGACCCTCTTAACACCCGGCATGGATGGTCAATCAACCACAATGCTGCATTAGGCCAAGAACGCTGCTCTAACAACACTATGAACAGAGGGCACGTTCAAAAATGCTGGCATAGCGCGTTCACGTCTCCTGCAAAGCACTGACATCCATAGTCGATTTTATGTGGTTTTTTATTACAAACATACAGTTTTATAGTAAATAATATGCTTGTAAAACATACAAAACTTGTAGCATCTCATACATTTTTACAGGAGTATTCTTTCTCAAACCTTTATAGGTATAGAGAGGTGCAGTGGGCAGATGAATGCAGAGTGATTGATATGTATTACAACATCAAATCAGAAAATGCAGGGAAATGCAGCTCAAAACAACACAAACCAAACAAAAAAGCAGTGGTTCTCACATTTGTATATTGTTTATTTCATTGCAGGCAGCATAAACCCCCAATTTTTGTCTATCAACTTAATTTACGTTGTTAATAAATACCCATTATCCAAGTCCTGCAGCACATGCCACCATGGGCGTGGTAGTGGGGGGAAAAGTGGACCTGACTACCCAGGGCCCGGGTAGGGAGAGGGGCCCATGAAAATCC
>JAVSBV010114479.1:0-20704 GCA_033117975.1 Parotocinclus spilosoma
CAAAGTTGGTAAGTAACAGTAGTTCTTGTTTGTACGTTCGCTCTACGTGTAAATCGCACAATAAAGGTTTAATAAACATTTAATATGTTACATAGCATGTTCCGTCTTGTAACATAGGGCATGTTCGTTTAATTGGTCCAGCCAGTTATTAGGGCCAAAACCATTTCATCCTGATGTGGTCCGATTAACCGGAATCGACTTGTATTACCTTTATTACGTTATTACTGCATTATTCTACCTTTGATTTGTCTGCCCTATATTTTTCTGGCTTTTCTTAGCTAAAAGTTACATGTCACTCTCACTTGCCTCGTCTCCACTGCAGCCTGAACATGTCTTAGTTCTTTAGTTTATATAAATAATTCCTTCTGAGGTTTCTATTTGCAACTGTTGTTTGGATAAGAGTGAGGGGCCGTTCAAAAAAGTTTAGATCTTCTACACTACCAAACATGATCCAGACACACAGTAGTATGGTAAAAGACTTACGTAAACAGCTGGAGTTGCACCTCTATCTGCTCGGTGTATAGCGTAATAAAAGTCTCGAATATTATCTGGAATGAAACCTGTTAGAAAGAAGGAGTGTTTTTCTATTTTCAGCACTTACTGGATATTACCGACCGATACAATCTAATATCGTACAATCCAAACAAGTGTAGTTCAAAAGCATTGCTCAAGGACACAAAAGTGGCAGCCTGGGACAATAGGACTCGAACCCTCAACCTATTATATATTAAGAGTCCAGTACCTTACCTGCTACATCAGCACTATCCCTCTTATTAAACAATGGCCATAAAAAACAATCAGGTTTGTTACTGACTTGTTATTTGCTGGACCCAACGTCGGTTACACAACGCAGGTCACTCTTTAGTAGTTCTTATAAACAGACTTTGCAGTGTTTTTCCTCATTACACAGTCAGTTACCTCCTTGATGCTCTTTAAAGGGTTCCCCAGATCACAAATCACAGTTGTTTCGGCTCTACATTCAACCTCCTGCCAAAGCAAAGAAATACAAGTAATACAAGCAGCAAAAACAAAGGTAGGAAATGCTGTAAAACAGCGCCACTGTGTGGCCCAACCTTGGAACGAAAACCAGAGTAGCTGAGTGTAGGAGGAATGGTCATGTTGATCATGGCTTGATGGGCGTCCTCAGCCTCCCTTACACCATCAGGCTTGTTGGTTACATTCACTGTTAATATCAGCTTTTTGATGCCTATGCTATATTCTAAAACCTGCCTTCCACTCTGTCTGAAAGCAAAAGTTGAGTAAAGTTTAGGAAGAAATTCAGCGCAGACGTGTAACAATAGCTAGTGTGCCGGGCGAGTGGTTTTCAGACATAAAACTTCTTTTGATATTCATATCATTGTTGCATCATCTCTGAACATTTTCAAAATAGCAGTGGTTCCCATAGTTTTTTTCAGTGCCCCATTAGGCCAGACTTTTTTTTTTGTTTGTTGCACGGATCTCCGTCGACGATCCTATTTGAAGAATACAAAAAAAATAAAACATTTTTGTGGTATTTCTCGGATCCTCCGCAGCACCAATGATTGAAATAAAAAAAAAAAAAAATTAATAAAATAATAATATATATATATATATATATATATATATTTTTTTTTTATATATATATATATATTTTTATATATATATATATATATATATAATTTTTTTTTTTTTTTTTTTTTAGCTTTTTCCGCCCTCCAGTGGAGAGCCAACGGTTTTCTTCTGTTCATTTAATTTTTTTCCCAGAGTCACTTTAATTTAATTGTAGGTTAAATAAATTTTATTTTTTAATTAAAAATTATTTATTTATGTTTCTCCTTCCTTGCATTGATTCCACATAGTCCTCGAGAAATTAAAAAGTGCTGAAAAATTAAGATTATTATTTTTCCTTCCTCCTCAGAAAATTCTGAAGCAGGGACATCCGAGGAACAAGCAATTTAAAAAAGTCTGGCCTTATGGTGATAAAATATTATATAAATATTTGAATTACTGATATGTACTACAATATCTCAAAAAAGTGAGTGCACAACTTACATTTTTGTAACTATTTATTATATTTTGTCATGGGACATAGATCAGTAAGCATTGCACACAATAGTCTCTTAATAATTTTAAACATCATTAGCAAGTTGTTCCAGATAATGTGAAACTTAACAGGGACCTGAATGAGCTAAATGTCCTAACTTTCTTTTAAATTACAACTATTGATACATATCTAATAGATAAATTAACAGCTAAACTGAAAATAAACTTAGTGTACCACGGTTCTGGACACTAACTCACCTTGGAAATGCTTTTAGCTGATCGTCAACAAATTCTGCCGTTTTCACCTGCAAATTACTGCTGCACTTGTTATCTGGGCCACACTCTTTCTTGAAGTTGATCTAATTAGGGAGAGATAAAAAGAAAAAAAAGTGCCTCTGTGTGAGTACATTTGTACAAAGAACTTTACGTTGAAGTTATTGTATAAAGTGTCTGAGGTTTCTCAACCATTGTAGTTTCTACCTTATTATATATATTTTTACTTTCTTAATCTAAAATACAGATCATTTAATGATTATTTGCATTTTTTGCTTTACTAGTTTTAATTCTAATTCAAATTTTCTGTGACTATACCTCGGTTTTCTCAGTGAGTTGTTGCAGACCACTGAGCACAGGGAAGGCATCCAAGTCCTGCAGCGCTTGCTGATTTGAAACCACAGGCTCATTCAGGGAAATGTTTAGCAGGAATACAACGGGTTCCAGTTTATTAGTCACCTGCTCCTGTAGAGGGGAGTTCCAAAGAGTTTGGACATGTTAGTCCATGTACAAGCTACACCTTTCAAACACACACACACACACACACACACACACACACACATACATATATATATATATAAATAATCAGCCGAATCAGCACAGAAACCCGATGCATTTAGTTATGTAGACATCCTGAGATCTCCTGGTAAAGTTTAAACTGAGCATCATAATGGCTAAAAAAGGTAATTCAACTGATTTTAAAAGTGGTATGGTTGTTGGTGCTAGACAGGCTTTTTTCTTCAGTCAACTCTATGGTTTACAGAGAATGGTCAAAAAATAGAAAATATGAGCAGCAGTTCTGTGGGAAAAAAATCAGTTATAGTAGAGAATAGCCTTCTGATTTGAACCGATGAGGTATGCAGAAGAGCATTTCAATGTACAATATGTTGTGTGAAACTTGAAGCAGGTAAGCTACAGCAGCAGAAGCTTACACTGGGTGCCACTTCTGTAAGCTAAGAACAGGTAACTGAGGCAAAAATTTGCATGGGCTTTCCGAAATCAAACAATAGAATAATGTAAAAAGGTTGCCTGGTCTGATGAGGCTCGATTCCTGCTGCGACACTCGGATGCTAGGGTCAGAATTTACCGTAAACAACATGAACACAACAGTTTAGGCTGCTACTAGTGTAGTGGTGCATTATTTCAGATTCTCAGAACTGGTTTCTAAAACATGACAATGAGTTCACTGTACTAAACAGCCTCCACAGTCACCAGATCTCAATCCAACAGAGCACTTGGAGCACAGGATGTGGCGAAACAGATTCGTATCAGAAATGCGCAGGAAACAAATCGTCACCAACTGCATGACGATATGTCCATATGGACCAAAGTCTCTGAGGACTGTTTCTGTTGAGCCGATCCTGTCCCAGCAAGTAGTACCTACAAAAGTGACAGGTGTGTATGTATACACTGTGCATATACAAAAAAACTCTAATACACACAAAATGTTTGCACATTCATACCAAAAGATCATAATCACTAATCTTGCCTTCTTATTTGATGTTTTGAAAATAAGGAGAATAAGAAGTAATAACTAAAATAAGTAATTGGAAATGAATTGCAAATGTGAGATATAACTGTAGTCAATAGAAATGCATTTTCTGAGAATATGGAAGGTAATTGTAGTATATGGTAGAACATTTTACTGAAAGCGTATAATAATTCCACATTATCTAATGAGGTCAGTCGTAATTAGAGTAAATGTAAACACTAAGAATGGGAGATGTAATAGTAAATGTAGGAGCATTTTCTAAGAAAGGTCAAATAAAATGTGAGAGCATTTCCTAAGAATAGAAGATGTAACTACACTGCTTATGAAAATTTGGGGATATTTCATTTTAAAGACACATCCGAAAGACATCAATATAACGTCTTTGCCGTCTGTGTTGAACATTTAAAAGACGTCCAAAATGAAAGTATTTGCGACGTCTTTCTAAAACGGCATTTAGACCTCTTATACTGAAATTCAAATTATGTCAACAACATACAGGGGTTAGACAATGAAACTGAAACACCTTTCATTTTAGTGTGGGAGTTTTGTGATGTATCAAGAGCCACGGTATCCAGGGTAATGTCAGCATACCACCAAGAAGAACGAACCACATCCAACAGGGTTAACTGTGGACGCAAGAAGAAGCTGTCTGAAAGGGATGTTCGGGTGCTAACCCGGATTGTATCCAAAAAACATAAAACCACGGCTGCCCAAATCATGGCAGAATTAAATGTGCACCTCAACTCTCCCGTTTCCACCAGAACTGTTCGTCGGGATTCACAGGGTCAATAAACACGGCCGGCCTGCTATAGCCAAACCTCTGTCTAACACCAGGTGTTTCAGTTTCATTGTCTAACCCCTGTTCATTTAAAAGAATGTAAAGTTGATGGAGTCCAGAATCAACGTTTTTCAACGTCTTTTTAAAACATATGCAAAGACCAATACAATAAACAATAAAATATAAATGAGATGAAATAAAATATTTCTACAGACGTCCAACTCAGGTCCTTGTCAGATGTTCAGACAGTGAACCTATTTTGTATGTCCATCACACGTGCAAAAGTGGTTCTGGACTGACTGACGTGATACGGACATGATTTGAACGTCCTTTTGACGTTGTCTTTGCTGGTTAAGTTTTGTGAGCAATTTGGTAAAAAAAATATTGTGAGTTCTTTTTTTAATGTGAGAAGCACATTCTGATAATGTGTGTCTCCGTGGTTTTACTCTGGGTACTAATCTAGTAAAATCGGAGGTTTCTTTCTATGTGGTAATTGCCAATTATTTTTTTCAGTATATACTGATATTTTTGTAATACTAGTGCATCTTTTCGCATCGAGACCCATTGGAAATATGCAAATGCACACACAGTTCAAATTCCTACATTTACTCGAAGCTTGAGCTCTTGACAGGTTAAGGTGGAGACAGGAACTAAGCCAGTGTGTGTGTTTTTGCCATCGAGGAACAGCACCCTGGCGCTTCGTCTGTTGCGGTCTGCTTCTAATGTAAACTGTACAGCTGAGAACAGAAAAAGGGTCACATTGTCAAACCATTCAGTTAGACCTTAATGTGCATGATTCTTCTTACTTACTTATGTCATTTTTAAGGTTGCCGTCTCCATTGCTCAGACTATAGGCAAAGCAGATTTTTGCAGTCACACTGTAAATCAATTTAACCCATATATTTAAAAATTTAGCCATAACAATATAGCATATATTTTCTATATGAACATGAATTATTAAGCTTTGTTAAAGCTATCTTACCAAGAGTCTTTGCACTGGCTCGAGTCCAAAATCTTTGGCTCTACTGTGAGATTTCTGGACAAGTGGATTACTGGACGTGCCCTAGTAGGAAAAAATAGTATTCTGAAGCACAACACAGCATGATGTGGAAAGCCAGTTAAGAATGAAAGCATTAAGCCTAGACATGCACCGACTGATCGATCAATGCTGGTCAAATTTATACTTGCACAGTGCATGACTGCACCAGCGGAGCCAACACAGCGACATGAAGAGCTCAGTGATTTTACTAACTAATCCAGACTTCAGTTCATGTGTCTACAGAGCTCTAAACAGCAAGTATACAGTTCAGCCACTCACCAGATTGTGTATGAGACCAGATGCATGTTGGAAGTGTTAAGCTTTTGGTTAAGTGCTACTTAGATTATTGACACAGCCATGTCATCAGTGTGGGAGCGCTAGAGTTTGCAACATCGTACACGCATAGTAAAAAAGAACTGTGGAGGAACGACTCCTAAAACACTCAGCACAACTAATTTAATTATTTAAAAACAGCATCACCTCAGCAGGTTTCCATTAGCAAAATGTTTCCGTCCAACTAAAATGTTTGTGTGCTGTAATTTATAATTAGAAAGGCAAATGAAATCAGTCAAAATCGGAATCATCCGATATTTGTTTATTGATTTATTATAATGATCCAGTACTATGCATTAGTGATTGACAAACGTTAATTTTAAGGTGAAATCATTAATAATGTGACAGCGGGTGATTGGGTGCTTTGTTGTATTTAAATAACATGCATCTATTCAAGTCTGATCTTTAGAACACGTCATGGAAGTACAGTATATCATGGAACAGCCAAAGGACATTTGAGGTCCTCAAAAAGAGTTCATTCTCAGAATATACTGAACTGGCCTGAAAACATTTACAAAATCATCTCTAAAAAATTTGGACATCTTCAATTCACAGTCAGAAAGATGGAGAAAATGTAGTACTATAGCGCTCCCCAGAAATGGTCAGCAAGGATACGAAGGAGTCCAGGATAACTTCTAAGCACCTAAAGGTCTTTCTCGCTTGCTAATGTTCATGAGTTCAGTACCAGGGGGACACTAAACAACAAATGCTGTGCATGGCAGGATGCAATGAGAAAGCCACTGCCCTCTAAAAAGAATACTGATGCCCATCATGTGGCACATGTACTAGCCAGCAGTCTGGAAATATATTAAGTGGGTGGATGAGAGCAAGAAACGTTTGGTCAGTGTATTTTGCAATATATATTATAAATGCAATGTCTATATGACCATTTTCTGAGAACGCAAGACGTAACTGTAAGACCATGTTCTAAGAATGTCACGTGATTCCAGTAAAAGCATTAACACTTTCTGAGCATGTAAAATATGCGACCAGCGAACATGATAAATATAACAAACAGTACCAGTACTTACCTAAGAAGTGCTATGCGGTCATCGAGAGAGCCAACTAAAATATCGGGATATTTGTTTCCATCCATGTCCATTCCCCCATTAAGAGAATAGCCAAACGTCTGAAATCCTGCAGATCCTACAGATTTACCTTCGATAACCTACAAATAGTTTATTAGACAAGCATTCATTCAATACGAAACATGAACTGGTTTATACAGATTTTCCCCCACAGTAATCTCTGAAGCACAAATGCTATTCTAACAGACATCAGTAGATCTTACCTGACTAGGGTCTTTTGTAACTCCATTGTTGCTTCCCATCCATACATAAACTTTTCCAGAATCATGAAATGGAGCGCCCACTGCAAAATCTATTGTGGAAGAGCAAGAGAATAGACATTTCATTTGAAGGTGATATCAGGTGCTATCAATCAATAATATGACGGGGGTAAATGGGTGGCTTGTTGTGTTTAAATAACATGGATCTATTAAAGTCTGATCTTCAGAGCGCGTTTGTTGGAGTAGATCATGGACTCTAGGTAGCGACAATGTGACAGAGCTTTTTGCTGTTGATAATGAATTGAATATAATGTCCTTGGGTGCTAGAAAGGCGCCTTGAAATGCAATACATTATTATTATTATTATTATTATTATTATTATTATGGTTTCTTATTGGTTGATGGATGTGTTTTAATTCCTTGTACCAATACATCTTTAAAGTATGTGACAAAATATAGGGACAGCATCATCCCAGTTTTATTAACTACACACCAACGAGCATCAGTGCTAATTATTATAACTTTGCATAACAGCAATACTCACAACAATTACAATTAGTGTATATACTATTTACTTAAATGTACCAACAAGGCACAAAGTACACCTCTGTTTTGTGAGGCTGATTGAAAATTACTATTCATTCGTTTCTTCATTCACTCTCTTTCATACCCATTTAATCCAAACCAGGACCATGTGAAGCCATGACTTTACTGTCAGAAGAGGCAGGAACCAACCCTAGACAGGGTGCCAATCCATCACAGGGCACACACACCCAGGTAAAGATCACCAATTGATCTAACTCATGAAGACAAGGGGGGTAATACTGTATAAACAGTACCCAAAGCATTTCTACTGTAGGTTATCTCATTTCAGCAAGGATTAAGACTAAAGTTGTACACGTCCAATCGCCACTAGGGGGCGGCAGTTTTGTGTCCAAGCTAAGCTGGAACTGTGTGCGCGTGTGTGAAAGTCACACAGCAAGAAGGTTAAGGAGAGTGTTAGTATAAGAGAGAACAGAAGAGAGGGAAATACACGAGGGCAATGTAGCTAATCAAATTCAGTGTGAAAGGCAGAAAGATACAGAGAAAGTTGTAGAAAGTAAGAATGATGCATAGCAATATAAAATCACAGAAAAACAGAAAAAAAACCCCAGAAAAATCACAACGTGTCCAAATCAAGTGTGAGAGTTGTTCATGGATTAACAGTGTTTTTATTAAAAATACTAAATTATAAGGCAGTTCCAGGCACAAAGAAGTCCAAAAGGTTTATAATGTCTTTGGGATTGCCCTTAAAAGGCCCGGAATGGCAGGAAAAGTTTGTTTATTGTTTATTTATGTGGCCATTTCAGCAACACACACAAGGTTATATCAGAACTAGTTATATATATATATATATATATATATATATACACACACAAGTCAATTCCAATTTAGAGTAATAAATTAGCCTAACATGCATGTCTTTGGACTGTGGGAGGAAACCGGAGTACCCGGAGTAAACCCACACAGACATGGGGAGAACATGCAGACTCCTAGCAGGAAAAGGAAATTATGTTAATGTAATGAAAGAGATAATGATACGTTAAGGAAAAGACGAGTTTGTGTCAAGGGAGAGTTTCATCTCTAGGATCATCTCTAGGATCATCTCTAGGATCTCTTTCATCCTGAGGTGCAAAGTGATACATCAATAGAGCACATGAATCATAAGCATGCAATTGTCTGATCAAATCTTATTATTACTATTATTACTATTATTATTATTATTATTATTATTATTATTATTATTATTATTATTATTATTATTATTATTAATAAATCCAACTTGAGCTGTTCTGGTCAGAATTCACAGTATAAGGATCACATACATCTTTTCCTTATGTTCTCTCAAATATTAATATACATAATACACAGGTATGCGCCTTTAAACGACGACCGAACCTCATAGTCACATCCTTTTTTGCTACTGTAATGTAAAAAAATTTTTTCACAAGACGAGCTAGTGCAAATAATACACAAATTCAGAGATTCTGCTGCAAACACAGTTGCAACATCAACATTACCGTTACATTTATGGAAATTCACAGAATTACAGAAATGTACTGTTCTGAACTTATTTAGTAAAAGAGGAAATCCCTAAAAATTAAGAGAATAGTCTGATTGATCTAATACTTTTGACAAAGGAATACTACTTACAATAGGACAGGCTTATATGACATTTACAGCTTGTTACAAATAAGCCAAAGAAAGTAAAACACAACATTTTAACTTAATTAGAACAGTCTCTAATTTAAACATGAGCTGATGAGCAGCAGGTTGAACGTGCACACACACCCTAGTGGTGCACGTGCAGTGCAGTGACTTAAAGGACAGATTTTTATTTCCCTAATTATAAGAATTTATTCAAATTGTAATACTTCAGGCATTTAGATGAATGGATGTTGGTCATTAAACAGTGTATACCTGTTTACAATATAGTTTAAATATATTATTTCTTTATAAATATTCATATGCATGAATAATAACTATTATATATGCAAGTTCCGCCATCAAAGTGCACCTTTAATTTTGTGTACCCGATTAGCTTAATGTGATAGAAAACGTCGCACCATACCTTGAAATCCATCTTGATTAACGTCCCCTATAGCTGCCACAGCGAGTCCAAACGCTGAGCTTTTGACCCCTTTCAGGATCACGTTGGCCTTCTTCTGGAAAGATCCATTCTCATTCATGAATATGTACACTGCTCCTCCTTGCTCCTTATAGCGGTCAAAGTAGAACGGTGCTCCGATAATCAGGTCATTCCAGCTGAGGCGAGAAACAAGTGCATGATCATTCTGATGTAAAAACAACTTGAGCTTCTGGGAACTTGTCTTATACTATGCATATGTTTAGGTAAAATGGAGATTTGTAGCAGTGACTGAAAAAACATTGGGGGCAGGGAGGTTACTTACTCGTCATTATTGAGGTCTGTCACTGCTACGCTACTCCCAAAGTAAGAGCCGACTTGCTCGCCTCGGATTTCAACCACAGGCTCGAGGTACGACTGTCCTTTTAAAGCAAGAGTCACCGAACCCCTGGACTCATCTCTGGGAGCACCAGAAACCACAGTGTATTCTTTTCTACTGAGCAACTTCTGTTCTTCAGTCACAAAATACCCTACAAATAAGAACAAATTTCATTTAGCAACAATTTCCATTTCAATTACCAGTGACTACAGACAACTGGGCTGCATTTACCCATGTAGATGTTGCGCTTGCTTCCAGCCTGAAACGATTTCTCGCTGTAATCCCAGGAGTTGCCTGGAGTCGTGTCTCTCCATGTGACGTGCACGTTGCCTGGTGAAAGAAAACGTATTGGTCAGATCTTGTTCCAGTAGGGGTAGCGTGTCCTAAAAAACTCACTCAATCAACCCTAAGGACTTGACCTTTCATCTCTTTATTGCAAAGGCAATACCCACCCTGCCATTCGAAGCTTCCTGTGCAGCCAATGTAGACGTCGGTGTCCGTCATGCCCCCAGAGATGCCCATGTTACACATGCCTTCCATCTCCATGTGGAAGTTGGGGTCGCACACCTCATATGAATGAGACTGCCAATCATCGCTAGCATCATACATGAGGTCGTTGCCCCGGACGAAGCATTTACCCACCATCCTCTGCTGGTCCTCTGTACCACCACGGACTACTTTTACATAGCGATGGCCACATGCCTGTTAAGTCACAACCAATGAGAGAGAGAAGTGTAAATGAGATTCTCTATCCATAACCATATTGAACAAGCCTAGGGCAACAATGGCAAGGTAAACTCCTTAAAAGTAATGAACAAGAAACTTTGGGTGGATGCAACCCTTTCTACTTGAGTGGACAACGAGTGCAAGCTAAATTAGGATCAATTAAATTACAAATGTTACAAACTACATTGCCAAAAGTTTGTGGACATGCCTTCTAATTTTAAATCTAATTATTGAGCTCAGATATTTTCACTCACTTTTAACACATTCATAATCCAAAGCACACATTTCTGGATACTCTGACAAAACAGTGACAGGAAAATGGGTCATACTGATACTCCAGTGACTCTCAATATGACAGGTTTCTGCCCCAAGCAAGTCAGTCCAAAAGCTTTCTGCCCAACTGACATTAAACAAACCCTGACTTCACCTCTAGACACCCTGGAGGTGTCCTCACCTCTAGGCACCTGAAATGCCAGGGATTATTGTCCAACAGCCAGTCCAAAGCCAGCCTCACAGTCACAATCCAAACTCTAGTGGAAAGCCCTCTTAGAACAATGGTAAAGGTGGAAAGCAAACTTCATACAAATACCCATGTTTCTGATGGACATTTTGGGCGTCTACAAACTTTTGGCCATATAGTGTATAAAAAGATACACATTGTGTCATTCATAATGAATCTTTCAATGGAATTAAGGGAAATTTGGTCCTTGTGTTGTTTTGTCATAACAGTTACATTGACAGTTAAACATTTAACCACAAATTGAATTCTATAACACAGAAGTAAAAGTTGTTGTGGTCGACAGTAAGTGAAAATCGAATGTTTTTACAATATTTTTTTTATGTTTAGATTTAGAGAAAGTTCTGCTTTGAACTTCTTAGGCGGATTTAAACCTTGGACTTTCAAGTCCATAGTCCAGTCCTTAACCTCAGGCCCCTATGTTAATCATGCTCCAGTACTTTAACTGCTAATCCACTGTATACTGTAAATAGTGAACATACTGCAAGATTGTTTAGGTCTCTCTGTCCCAACCTAATGTAATGTGATTCTTTATTGACCTGGCACACACAAGCTTTATCTGAAGAACGTCACCTCCCCCAATTTAAAGTTTCAAGATTGCAATCAGGAGGACATGGGTGGGGAGATGGGTGTTGGAGGTTCAGTATGTACTATCACCAATATAATGCTATATATAGACCAACGTGTGTAATCCATAAATTTGAAGCCATTAGTTTAAAGCCACATGCAACAGTGAATTATGGCAGCTTTTAATTTTAAACAATAATATTCATTTAAGCACAATATGAAAACATTTAGTGCAGTTCTACACAATTCTACACATATTTTATAAAACTTGAAACACTTACTGGCTTACTGAAAACTGATTTTAAATTCTATTTTATTTTAAAATCTATTTTGCTATATTACTATATTACTAACTTAAATATTAGTATTGATTTAAATTAGATTATTTAATTAATTGTACTATTACTTTAATATACTTTAAATATTTACCTAATTAACATCTAGGCCACCCATGGAGGACAGGTCCCATTTTGAGTCTTGGTCCCAAGGTTTCTTTCTTCTACTTTCAGGGAATTTTTCCTTGTCACTGCCGCACTAGGTTTGCTCAATTTGGGACTGGCCTTTTAGGATAACATAAGATTGTGAAGCTGCTTTGAGACAATGCTCCATTGTAAAAAGCGCTATAGAAATAAATTTTGAATTGAACTGAACTGAATTGAACTTACTGATAAAAATAACAAAAGGAATGTTAACATGTATTCTGACTTTTGAGCAATTGTCTTCAAGGTTCTGTCATACTAGTTTTCTGTCCTTCAGACTTGAATTAGAGGTATATAAGAGATTCTAATTTCTACTTTGAGTCTCAAGCCCACAGTTGCTTAAAAAAAAGACATCAGTCAGGCATTAAATGATTTGTGTTCTTATCTGTATACTTTTAGAAAATGACATTCAAATAAAGACCAGCCAGCACTTGGAAGAGAGCAATGCCACTGCAAAACTGAAAAAAATATATATCCTTGTGTATCCCTGTATATCCTTGTGGTCTCGCTGTGTGTGTTTGTGAAGCGTATAGTTTAACACGTGCGGTGTTGTTGCTTCTAGATGTTTCAAATTCATAATAACATAATTAATGAATTACTTTGGATGAACCATTGTCCTTTCAGCATATGCATATGAACATTTAGACAAATTTAGCATTATTTCTGCTAAATTGCTAAACTTAAATGGGAAAAAATTATACACATATTTGAACATTGTTCAAATAATTTGGGAATGCATGCACAACATGTTTTCAATCTCCCCACCCATTTTCAATAACAAATACTAGGAAATGGCCATTTTAAAACCTTAAATATGTATTGCATAAAGTAGTTCAAAGTTAAATTTGTGATATGTTTTTAATATTTGTATTGATGTTATGCCCAACCTGTTTCCATCCTCAGAAGAGAATTAAGAGAAGGGTTGCTTACCATGACTCGTCCTCCAGACTCTCTTTGGCTGGCTACAGTCACTCCAAGCCACATGTCCTCTATCATCTCAGAAGAATCCGCTATATCAGAGGAAAAAGTATCATGCTGCTATATTTATGGCACTACTGATCATGCAAAATATAGATAAAAACGATTTATAACTGTGTGAACTAACCTGTCAAGGTGAATTATTCGAACAAAACAATAATCATTTACTACTCAACACATATTTTTTCACTTTATTGAGCAACCGTTGATGAGATTTAGTCTTAGTCTACTAAATGAAACATTATTTCTTCACTTCTGTATAGGAACAAAAGCTGCTAAGGGGTAGTCACTGTGTATAGTCAAAGAGTAATTAAATTTCAAACATCTTCCTAGGTAGCAGTCAGTGGTGAAGTGGAAGAATGCTGTTCCACCACCAAAGGAATTCCGAGTTCAAATCAAGGTGATATTTTCAGATTGGGCATTGCATGTACCCAGAGATCTGTCTAGGGGATGTAAAGTCAGCTGAGATAATCTAATGTTGCTGCAAAAGTGACCCCTACTGAACCTTGTGATGAACTGGCATCCCATCAAGGGACACCAAAACCCCTGCAACACTAGCCATTAAAAATAGTACTCAATTAAAAAATTAAGACAGTTAAGCTATAGTTATGGCAGTGTTGCCCATTTATTGTTTTTTAAATGTTTTTTATTTTTTCTTTATACACAGCAGAATAAAAATGTAAAGATCTAGGGTTTTGGATAATACAAACAAATATAAATTATACATACACAAACAGGACTGTGGTATTCAAATTCCACTGTGGAGGTTCAAGTTCCACCTCTGACAGCTTGCTACTGTTGGGTCCATGAGCAAGAACTCTTAATCCTCAATTACATCAGTTGTCAGTCGCTATTTACAAAGGCGTGTGCTAAATGACTAAATGTCAATATGCGAAAGTTGTTTGAAAAGCAAATCTCTTTTAATATATTATCACTGAGTTCAGAGTGACAAGCATTTGTTTTAGCTTAGAAGGAATATCAATTAGAAATAAGATAGCTATAAGTCCAACAAGAGAAAATGTAAACAGCCTTCAATCTCCTCATGATACCAAAACCAACAAAGAGTGAATGGAATAAAATTAGGGGAAACCTTTTATTTAAAAAACAAAAGGCCAGGTTACGTAAAACACACAGCCTGTTGCATTGGGAAACGCAAAGTTTGCCTAAGTAATCACCCAGCATAACTAGGCTAATGACAATTTGTCATTCAGAGGTGACATGGGAATGGGAGTGGCATGAGCTGAGGAATCTGCTATTTCAGCATTACTAGGTTTGACAGTATGAATGCAAGTCACACCACATAATACACGTCACAGATGGAAGGACAGTTACAATAATCAGGTATGATGGTGAACGAAAACAGTACTCAGACTGACATACTAAAAGCACAAGTTAAAAGGTCTTTTAGCAAA
Source organism: Parotocinclus spilosoma (assembly GCA_033117975.1). Lineage (NCBI taxonomy): Eukaryota > Metazoa > Chordata > Actinopteri > Siluriformes > Loricariidae > Parotocinclus > Parotocinclus spilosoma. Next base: position 14,910 of record JAVSBV010114479.1, read on the forward strand.
ATGAAATTGGTCCCATGATACACACTTGCTTACTTAATTTAACTAGTACACTTTGATAGTATATCAAGGAAAACTCATTTTTGTTCCATGTCTTCTGTGGACCAAACCTGTGGCTGCATGTGTTTGTCGTCCTGTGGCGTAGACAAAACTCAGCTCACCTGTGTGCAGAGGGGGAGGGGAAACTGGTCTTTTGAACATAATATCCTGTGGTGAGACACTCAGACAGGTGCTGCTGCCAATGCTGTGTTCAAGCTTGTTGAACAGTTTTCCAAAGTTTGTGAAGAATTTAGAAGCCCTTTACAACTCAGTCACATGGTCATGATTCCATTTCTTTACAGATACCTCTGCTTATATCTCTGTTTTATCAGGTGCACTGTCCAGGTATGCAGTTTTATTTAAACAAAACAAATAAAGCTCATTTACTGCATAATCACTTGCTGAGACTTAAGCAGGATATGGTTTCTATGCTGTTGAGACTCCTATACACTGTGACTGGTAGTACTGTAGAACAATCTCAACTAAACTAAACAGTTCAGAGTGTATAGGAAACCAGATTGTATCATGGTGGTTTATCAGAAATAGAAAAACATATGGAGCGGCCTGGTTCCTTTCTGCATGTCCTCCCTGTGTCTGCGTGGGTTTACTCCGGTTTACTCCCACAGTCCATAGACATGTGTGTTAAGTTAATTGGTGTCTTTAAAGTGGTTTTTAGTGTGTGACTGTGTGTGTGTGAGTGCCATATGATGGCTTGGTTCCCTGTTTAGGGTTGTTCCTGTCCTTGCACCCAGAGTTGTTGGGTGGGCACCGGTTGGCCTGTGACCCTATGTGGGTTAAGCAGAAGATAATTAATGAATGAATAATCTTTCTAATCTCTCTATCTAACGTGAAGGTCGCCTCAGGACATAAGAATATGGACACTGGAACATCGCTTCTTAAACAGTGGGTGTTAATTGGGAATGGCCTTCATTGCCTCTGTGTCATACTGCAGACGTTTTTTCAGATTATTTTGTCTGTTCATGACTATGGGGTTTGTCATAAATGTAGGGCACAGTTTTGTGAGTCAAAGGTTTTTACTAACAGCACTACAACATTCAGTTCTACTAGCTGCCACACGAAAACAGTACATAATACAAACTCCCGTTCTCTAAAACTAGAAGGTTTTCTTTACATTTACAGTATTTAGCAGATGCTTTTATACAGAGCGACTTACAGTTGATACAGTCTTTACAGTACAAGGAATTGTAAGGTAAGGCCATTACTTAAGGACCCAGCAGTGGCACCTTTGGAAGAGGGGGAGTTTGAAGCCTGAACCTTCTGGTCCATAGTCCAGTATCTTAGTCCACTAGGCTACCCAGTTCCTTTCTATGAAAGGATTCTCCTTCTCCTTCCAAAAACGTTTTCAGTCTTTCTTTTTTTCATTGACCCATAGCACTTGATCCCAGAACGCCCCTGGCTTACCTATGTGTTAAGTTGCATACTTCAAACACCAATTTGTGATGAGATCACAGATCTGTTTCATCCTGATCCTCTCTTTCATGCTGGTCATATTGGGGCATGCAATGCTTCAAAAGATATTAGTGCACCCATACACATGCACTAGCCAAATCTTGCATAAGGTCATTAGGCTGGTCAGGTATACAAATGAAAACCCTCATTACTTCTATGATCAGTTCTAAAAAAGTTTCTTGGTCTTTTGTTTCCATATCCTAGAAATAAAGGTTTCTACACTGTGGGATTCAGTTATTTGTAATTTTAGATCCCTCGCCAGTTGCGATTAAATGAACCCTAAAAGGCTTAAAGAGTTACATAATGAATTCACTTTGGATTTGTCTACAACCTACCCGTGTAAAGGCCTAAAGAGTGATCAGTGATTTCTGAGGTCTCACGCAAACATTAGCAGACTTTTGAACAGTAACTATAATTATAATAATTAACTAGAACAACTCTGAAAAAGGCCTTGGCCTACATGGTCGCACACATTTTCAGGACAAACTTCAAATGGTTAATTAGTGAAAAAAAAGCTGTTTGTGCGTAATGTGGTTTCAGATGAAGCGCTTGTCTACAGTTTGTGAAGGCGCCTGACTCCACAGTGGGGATTGCTTACTTGATGTAATGAGGTCCACTCTGGTGCAGTCTGCCACATCAGTGGTGACGGGACAGGAGTAGATGGCTCCCGTCATATTTACGTTGAGGTGTCTCAAGGCTTTGTCTTTTGGTGCTCCTGCCAGGAGTCTGCATATAAATAAACAGGTTCCTTGTGTTAACACATGATGCGTGAAGTTTACAATGAGCATCTGGCATGCTGCCAGGAGATCTCGCCAAGTGAGTGGATTCCCTTTACAGCTGTGGCTGCGACAAGAGTTATTAGCGATGAAGACATAAGAAAGAATAATGGATATTATGAATAATTCTACTATAATCAGCAATAAGGTTCATTGTCTTTTCCATTCCAAGGCATTTCTGCACCACACCAATGCATTTTAATGACACCAACACCCACAAGATGCAAACATATTCACCTAGGAAAGTTGACAAGCAAAACTAAACCCTGTTTTGTCACAAGAGGAATGGAGAGGAAAAGAAGACAAGTACAGACCTGAACAAGCAAAGTGGGTGATGGAATGGGTCTGTTTTTTGTTTATCTTTCTCTAAAAAACACTACTTATCCATAGAGAGGATTAGGATTAAAATGGTGGCCTAGTGGTTAAGGTACTGGACTATAGACCAGAAGGTCCAGGGTTCAAATCCCACCTCTGCCACAGTTGGGTCCCTGAGCAAGGCCCTTATCTCACAATTGCTTGGATTGTAAGATTGTATGAAATGTAAGTCGCTCTGGATAAGGGAATCTTCTAAAACGCTATAGAAATATGTTTGGAGCTTCAGGAGAAGAAGAAGATCTACTGGATGGCCTCCACCTTTAACATCAGGACAGATGCTGTTTCAGCTGTCTGCAAACAGGCAACGCTCCTGTGTTTTTGTGATGTTGTGTTATTGAGTTGTTGTTGTGTTATTGTGTTGTTGTGTCATTGTGTTGTGTTATTGAGTTGATGTTGTGTTGTTGTGTGTTGTGTTATTGAGTTGTTGTTGTGTCATTGTGTTGTTGTGTGTTGTGTTATTGAGTTGTTGTTGAGTTATTGAGTTGTTGTGTGTTATTGTGTTGTTGTGTGTTATTGTGTTATTGAGTTGTTGTTGTGTTATTATTGTGTTATTGAGTTGTTGTTGTGTTACTATTGTGTTATTGTGTACGGGTGTGTAGTTACACAGGATGACAGATTAATGGTTAGAAAGGATATCATATCCAAATCGGACGGTATCAGACACTTTCAGAGTGATGTACGTCTGATCAGGAATCCTTAGATCATTCACAAACGTCTACAAATCACACACACACACACACACACACACACACACACACACACACACACACAAAATTAATGATGATTAGAAACAGATCGATAATTAATAATCTCAGTAAATCCCGTTTATTAGAATGTGAGTTACAGTAAAACCTCAAATTAAGTTCATTAGTTTAATTGAATAATCTCTCTAATTAATGATTCTCCTCTTTTATTATTTCAGGTTCAGACAGAAGGGGGCAGTATATATACAAACTCAACTAAATCTGATTAATATCCAGATCTCAGTGGGGTGTGTGTGTGTGTGTGTGTGTGTATTTATACACTGCGGTGTTTAATGGTGTTTAACGAACCGATTTCTTACCCCGTTTAAACTGCCCAGGTCTTTAACCAGATGCTCATCAGTAGCAGGATTATAATTAAGGACTGCATGCTGCTTATCCACACTGCGGGACTGAAACACACACACACACACACACACACACACACACACACACACACACACACAAAAACTATAAATAATATAATAAATAGAAAGAGTATTAAACTCATCTGATTAACACAATTCATTCTTGTGGTTTGTGTTGCCCTCTGGTGGACAAACGACACAACAACAATCCCCATTACGTGACAGATCCCTGGTCCATCCTCTCCGTTTCTTATTCATAAATATTGTTGGTCCGTTATAAACACAGACACTGAATTATCTGCCGTTTATCACCGCTGATTTAACACTCATTTGATTTGACTGATTTTATTTTGCATCGTGATAAAAGTGTTTAGCCCCTAAAACCCCTGATTCAATTCCTGTCCTGGACTCTACTGAGGGGACATTGGTATGTTCTCCCCTGCCTTAGCAGACAGATCACGACCACACTTAGCACCTCGTTACCTGCTGTCAAAACGCTGACATGGCAACCCAGCATGTTTAACCAGCCACACCCTATACGATTCCTTTTTACAGTAAATGAGTAACCGAAAAAGGAAGCACCGCAAACAGTAGCCCCGAAAACAAGATAGCACTAACAAACACATTTAAAATTATTACACATTATAACGAAACAAAAACCGGCCGAAAACGAGATGGACGATTTCAGGACTCTTGATTTTATGAAAGTTGTTTAATTTCTCTGTTATGTTTTGCTCTTTTGTCGATTTTTTTAACTAGACAATTCGGTTTTGAGTTAATTTAAAAATCAGTCCTAAAAAACAAACAAATAACGAACGCAAAATAACTGTAACACAAACGAGGCAGAAGCTAATTATGTTCCCCGGAGACCCTGAGAGAGAGAACATACCAAACTCCTGACTAACACACACCCCAGGACTGCTTATATAATCACAGGGAACGATGTCATGTTTCTCATCAGGACTGGCATGACATCACCACAGCACAGCCAATCAGAGAGTAGATACACGAGGGAGCTTCTGACCTGCAGCATGAGCTCACAGTCCTCCCGTCCAACGAAGATCATCTCCCGCGGCAACCGGTGCCGAGTCCCGGAGCTGCTCACCAAAAACCACGAGGTCACACTCATCTTTACTCGCTTTGCATTCTGGGAAGCAGGAGGACACACGGTTATTATAACTAATTTAAGATAAACACAGAAATGCCCCAGTCGATCCTGCTCTGGGTCACAGCAGGAGGGTCCGGACCCTAACCCAGATGTTCCCTGATGCAGTCAGAAGGAACACTTAGACCTGGGGACCGTCGTCCCGTCCAGGGTCCAGGGTTCTAATGCATCACCGAAACAGAAACACAGGAAAGGAAAAGGAAATGTCACACTGAACATTAAAAACTCGAATCAACTGGAACTGTGCCAAACTTCTCTGGAGGATCCATGTTTATTTTTTTAGTTTGAGAGAAAAAAACGAAGCACACCGCAGGAACCTTTTTGTAGTTTTAAGAACTGCGCCTCCGTGTGTCGTGTGTTCGCACCGCAGGAACTGGGGGTGAATGTAGTTCCTACAGGGAATGTTCTAGCTCGTTCTTCAGAGTAGGAACCCTGAGTGATGTAAGAGGTTCTAAAGAACTGAACTGAAGAATCTGATGCCCACGGTTAGGTATGACGGTGGGTCTGTGGTGTTGGGTCTGTGGTGTTGGTTGGGGGTCTGTGGTGTTGGTGGTGGGTCTGTGGTGTAGGTGGAGGGTCTGTGGTGTTGGTGGAGGGTCTGTGGTGTTGGTGGAGGGTCTGTGGTGTAGGTGGAGGGTATGTGGTGTTGGTGTAGGGTCTGTGGTGTTGGTTGGGGGTCTGTGGTGTTGGGTCTGTGGTGTTGGTGGTGGGTCTGTGGTGTTGGTGGAGGGTCTGTGGTGTTGGTGGTGGGTCTGTGGTGTTGGTGGTGGGTCTGTGGTGTTGGTGGTGGGTCTGTGGTGTTGGTGGAGGGTCTGTGGTGTAGGTGGAGGGTCTGTGGTGTTGGTGGAGGGTCTGTGGTGTTGGT
>JAVSBV010114496.1:0-20701 GCA_033117975.1 Parotocinclus spilosoma
AATCAGAGCGACGCCGAGCCGGAAGAACATCTAAGTGTGTGGTGTTGGAACCAGCACCAGAACATCAGCTCTGAGAGTATTATTATTACTATTATTATTATTATTATTATTATATATAGTTTTTATTATTACATTATTATTATTATTATTATTATTATTATTACATTATTATTATTATTTTAATTATTATTAGATTACTAAATTAATATTATTATATCATATTGTATTATAATATGTAATATTTAATGTATATAAATATATAAAATAATTTGTAGTATTCTAATCACATTACTGTATTATTAGTAGTATTATAATAGCATACAGTATATTTATTACATAATCACATTTCTATATTATTATATAATGTGTTATGTTATATGTTATATCACACACACATATATAAATATATATATATATATATATATATATAATCATATATAATTCTTACTATTGTATTACATTACATTATTAGTGTAATATATTATAATATAATAATAAATCATATATATATATTTATATATGTGTTTGTGTGTGTGTGTGTGTGTGTGTGTGTATAGATATATATATATATAACAATCAAATTTATTTTTGTTATATATAATATAATTACTATTACATCATATTATAGTATTTTATGATTATATTATACAATGATTTATATTATTAGATTTATATTATAAAATGTATTATATTATTATTATAACATTATATTAAATCATATATAATTATATTACATTACATTATTTATATTATTAATAAATCATATTATTCTACTGCTGGATTTTTGATATATATATATATATTTGATTTTTCCTTCTGTATTATTAACTGATCATATTATTTTGCTCTTATTAATCTCATATTAATCTACTCTCCTGTAATCATGTAATTATGATGCTGCTGGAATCTCTGAGGGAATAAATTGAGGGAATAAATAATAAAAACAGCCCCTATAACAGATCTATTTTATAAAGCACTAAATGGTTTGGGTGGGTCCTCTCTATTTAATTTATCCAGTTAAATCATCCAAACAAGGTGTTTATAGTTAATAAACTGTGGTCTGATCTTTCACTGAGCATTTACCCTAATTATTCAGAGTTTAAGCTTCATTATGGGTCGTTCAACTCAGTACTCCGTATTAACCGAAACTTATTCCTAATAAAATGCTTTTTACCCCCAATTTAGGTCTTATACAAATCCCTTTATGGTAAAGCAGCGTGGTTAAACACACCATAAGCTTTTACAAACAAACACACTCCCATTAATGACTGTCCCACCTGCGTTCAGACTGCCCCCTGCTGGCTCAGGTGAGCCTCATATAAGTGTCTATAGCATTAGGATCAACACAAACCCCAAAAGACCAAAATACCAAATCAGAACTGCAACAAAGGAAGGACTGGCATTAAGAGCTTCCCCTCTGTCCCAAAACCAGGGGCTGATCTCCAAGAAGGAGGAGTGCTCGTCAACCCAAAATGTGTTAATCAAGCAGAACAAACGAGCGCTCGTGCCCAAAATCAGGGGGGGGGGCAATCACGCCGAGGAATAAACGAGCGTTCAATGAGCAGGGGTGATCACGGCGCAATCAAAAACGAGTACCCAGTGAGTCCGAATGTAAACTTATTTCACCAAAATAATCATCTCCTGCGCGTCACTTTTTCCAAACTCGAGGTCAGGCGTAAAGACAGAGAACAACAAACAGCACAACATGCATAAAGCAGGAGCTACACAAAAGCCACCCGGTCCCGTAGGAGCTTCAGACGTTCGACGTTCTTGGTGTTTTTGGAGTCTCGGATGCCGGCGGCGCTGCCATCTCTAAAACTCTGCTGCAATCGCGAGGCAGAGAAAAATCTCCATCCCTAAAAAAAAACAACAAAATCAAAACAGGGAGCCCGGACGTGCCACAGTTCTGTCGTTCAGAAACACAGCGCCAGAGTCCTTATCTAAAGTGGCTTCGCCTCAGACAGTTCTGGTTCTCCGTCCCTAAAGTCGGCGCTGCGACATTTGCGGCGTCCAGAGCTTTAGGATCAAAGCCAACGTCGTTCTCATTGGTATTCTTAATGGGCGGGGCGGGCGGGGGTGGCCACCTGGTGTTGCTGTAGCCTATCTGCTTCAAGGTTAACGCAGTGATGCATCTGTCACCCACAGAGCTGCCCTCGTCAGCACCACCGATTATTGATGCTCATCCACGTTCATGCCACGCTTCTCCACCGTGTCCTGCTTCTCCCCGTGTTGCCGTGCACCGCTTCGTGCCCGTGGCGTATTTTTTTTTTTTCGCACGCTGCCTTCTCACAGACGCCTGACTCCACAGTCTTGGGAAAATGAGCGAGCAGACGCTGCCGGAGATCTAAGCCTTTGAAACGGGTAGAACTGCCTGCGGCCCCGTAGCTCTGGAAGTCCTCTAATACATCAGTGTTGCTCACCGGGGGGGGGGCCCGGAGAATCACAAATAGGTAACACCCACCTCTGATTTCCTGTAACCAGTTCAGAAGGAAGAAGATGATGCAACAGCGCCCTTCAACATGGCATCGTGGCATGAATACAGATCAATACAGTCTCCTGTGGGTGCAGGTTTCGGTTAGATTAGACGTCCAGGGGTGGAGGAGATGTACAAGAAAGCCTTTGGAGATGGTCCAGAATGAGTCAAAACCCTCACGCTGGCCTAGAAGGTGATCTGCTTACGTTAGCCTCCGGTCACTGCGTTTAAAAGTATTTGCTCACCTGCCTTAACTCACATATGAGCTCGAGTGACGTCCCGTTCCTAATCCATAACTGTTACGAGATGTGGTGGTTTTTAATTTAGGACCCAAGTGTGCGGGATAAACGTATCCCACGCCGTATAATAATAATGGGTAAATAATATAGAACAACTGAAAAGGGATGAAGAGCGGAGCGTCAGGCTCCTAACACAATAAAACCGAAAGGATAAAGGGGCGCGCCGACGTTGCCTCCCGAGTGGGAGCAACGCGCAAACTAGTCACGAGAGGGCGTCACGTTTTGCATGCATTTGCATGCAAATAAATTAAAGCCAAAACTGGGACACGTCTTATAGAGTGCGTGTTAGACGGTGGTTACTCTAGCCGGGGCATATCTCGAGTCAGCAGCCGACTAGAGTCAGACTCAAGAGAGCGCAAAAGCGCCGGACGCGTATACTTCTAACGCACTACCGGGTAGCTGCTCTAAAAAGTGCAGAGGATGCCAAAGCGCCAGAGGGCGAGCGTGAGCTCGAAAATGAAGAAGCCAGACCAGGGCGTGTCTTATTCAGAACGAACCACCGGCTGGAGTGAGGCTAGGTAGGTGCCGACGACTGAAGAGCGTTAGTACAGAACGGGAAAAACCCTCAAAGTGCCCCTAACAAACTAAATACCCGCCCATACCAGTCCATCGGCACTAAAAGCCCCCGGAACTTTACCACTATCTCTAGGGAACGTGGAAGGCCGCGAGGGTGGCGGTGGTCAGACACACGACCCGAACGGAGATGGAATCCCGTCAGAATGATGATGACCTGGCCCCGAACAGGGCCAAGAACCACGCATTTATAGGGCGTTAAGCAGCTGTTCGAGATCTGGACATAATTAAGATAGTGGATTTAAAGCCGTCCCACCGATAACTCTGTAATGGCGACCGGCGAGGTTGGTAGGAAGGTAGGAACCCTAACAATATGTTTCTAATTGTGTTTGTAATAGGCTTCTCAAACCGCTTGCTTTTTTGGTTGAGTTTGTTGAAGCCGTGCCTAATCTGAGAACAAAACTAGTGAAAGTGAGAGCTGGTTCGGGGCGGATGTCTGGATGTATTAATGTATGACAAAATACTGAAAAACAAGTAAAAAAAACAAACATAATAAGGACAGGGTTGTGTTAGGCCAGAGATGTTGTTAGGTTTAGGGAAGTTGTTAGATGTGAGATTTCTTGGTTTGATGTTTGGAATTTAGTGCTGTAGAACCTCATTTGGACCCGGTCTCGTCTCGGGCTTGGGGTAAGGCGGACTTGAAATGGAAAATGAAAGGTAAAGATTAATTATAAGCTGAGCTTTTATACTGAAAACATTGAAATAGCCTCGGTTTCGGTCTTGACTAGTGGAATTGATATATTATAACCATTCCTTACTCTTTCCAATCATATGATTAAGAAAAACAGTCCTGATGGACATATATAACAAAATCTCCCATCTCCCAATCTGTTGGTAGCTCGGGGTGAGGGCCATGACCTTGGTACCTCTTGAAGCAGAGATCTAATCTTGGAAGCAGGTTTGGATTTGGAACATCCAGAGCCCGGATCCCTAACTGTTAACCCTCCGTCGCTTTATGTATAAAGAATGTCAAGACCTCTTTTTCTTTAGAGACTAATTTTAGCACCGTTTCTCCAGGGCTCCCTGGATATGACAGCAGCAATCATCTGATGTCAACCGTATCCAGCTGGAGCTCTGAGCCACTTACGTTCAAAAATTACATCCAGGCTCTTCCCCTTCAGTGGGGCCGGAAGGAGTTTTACTCCTCCCCCGTGGATCGCACATATGCCCCGGGACGGTAAACAGCCCACGTCATGTGCAGCACATCACCGCGATGACATCAACAGTGCTGGAACATAACGAAGGTGTGAAATGAGGGCGTCCGATGACCAGAAATAAACAAGCTGACCTTGGACCGGGGGAGGGGCGAGAGGATGGAAAATGAGAGTGCTGAACGGTGGAAGGGTGACGCGAGACAAAGGCGATAGGAGAATCAGTGGAAGTGGACATGAAGGGATGGATTAATGTGGCCGGGCAGCATTAAGGTGATCAAAGATGATCAAAATGGTCCTTCAGGATATTTTATTTGATTGTTTTATGGATCAGGTTCCACAGCTGAGCATTAGTTCCAAATTTCCCATGGTGTGGAGTGAAGCAGAACCACTGGAAGTCCAACATCTGAAGGTATGGTGGAGAGGTTCTGCGTTGGCACAAATGAGTCTGATTGGTCTGCACAAACTTCTAACCTCTACCCCTTAGACCACAATTTAGGAGGAACTGGAAACCAGAGGACGTTACAACCCTCACTAACATGGTCTCACTTAAACACTATTGGCTGAATGGAAGCAGAACCCAGAAGATAGCTTTTCAAAGGGTGGTGCAGACCCTCAGAGGCGAGAAGATCCAAATCCATGGATGTTCAGCCTCATTATTGGATATTTGTTGACGCTGATAGCTCGTAATCTTCCTTTCTTTAGGATTGCATTTGGCTCAAAAAAGCCTTGCCTGAAAAGCTTGAATCGTTCATCTAGTCTGGAAGTGGAAATGCGGTATTAATCAACGCTGGGATCTCTTCCTGAAGCCGTTGTTCTCTTTCACTGAGCTTTGTAGCACCAGCATTGAGGCTTCTTCTCACGTACCGCCTATCCAGTACGAATAAAGAGCAGGCAGCTGCCTCATGAAAGAGTCCTCGCACTCGAGGCTTTTAGTGCTGTGGGAAGATCAATATTGAGAAAAGACCCACACAATCGTACACAATTACCTACCTGAATGCTTTCACTCAACAATAACAAATGTCCAGCTTCCTCCAAGCTTCCTCTTCCTAACCTGCACATTTATGCTCTGGGATAAAAAACGCGACATCAGACCTAACCAGTGAGCACCACTGTGTACCAAAACACAACCTGGTGGCAGAAGAACAACCAAGTTCTCAATAACTAAGGTCATACATTGTGTAGTCGATGCGATGTTCTCCTTCTTTATCATCCCAGAACCAACCCGATTCAGAGCGTTAATCCACTGATGGGATGACATCGGCGTTTGGCATTGATTTGATGGTTATCTGCAAAAGGAACTCCCTCCAGGATGGGCGGGAACCGATGGAGGCACTCCAATATTATACCAAGCTACCTTAACCATAGAGAGGAGGTTACGTCCAAAAGCATGGCTGCAGTCTGGTTATGTAATCCAACCGTGGCATGGCTCAAGGGCATGGAATATCAAAAGAAAAGAAAACAAATCATGTGTAGGGTCATGTGTAGGGTCATGTGTAGGGTCATGTGTAGGGTCATGTGTAGGGTCATGGGCTGCCACCAATGACCTGGACCTCAGTATAGATTTAGAAAAAACACTTTGATTAAGCAATCAATATTACTGATAAAGTTTAGAGCTTAGAGTCAAATTCTGTAGCCAGTATTTGTTTACGCTGTGCAATGGATGATGTACTGTACAGGACTCCATAAAAGGGGTGTCCAAATACTTTTGGACAACGAGTGTAAATCGATAATGGATTGCGATCCCGAACTGCTTTTGATTTGCCTACAATTCATCTCTTTTAATGCCGTGGAAAGGGAATTGGGTCAAACTGCCTGCCTTCCATATGATATCACACACACACACACACACACACACACACACACTTTTTTTTCTGAAGAACATTCTTCTTTTATCATCCAAAGACGAGCCACTGAGGGTGCGCAGCTGCCAAAAACATATTTTTAGCCGTTTTCCAACCGTAACCCCTTAAACTTTGGATTCTTGCTTCCAGAAGGGCAACGTGTTGGCCTGAGAACGGACGGTTTACATAAACCAAATTACACTGGAAATAAAGAAGCAGCAGGAACACGAACAGTAATAAAAATATTCCTTTGCACTTATGGACCCACCACGACCACGGTGAGAAGAAAGAACTTGAAAGATGAAGATTGAGAACGTGCCAAAATCCACATGGACAATAACCAGCATTCTGGTGGTCCTTGGGGATCCCCAGCCAATCCCAGGCTTGCCAGTTTGGCCAGTCTGGCCAGTTTGCCACCTCCAATGGATCGGGGGCAGTGCACTGCAAAAAATCTATTTCCAAAATCTAGATAATATTTATAAAAAATTAGATCTAAATGCTTCTATTAAGCAAACAAATCTGCCAATGGGGTAAGCGATTTTAACTTGGTAAGATTTCTTATAATAAGCAGTATTAGCTAGGCCTTTGCTCTGCACTTAAATGTCTTAGAACCAGTTAGAAAATGTGTAAATAAAGCATTTTAAACTCAATAAAAGCCTAAATCCATTTCCAAAAACTAGACAAAATGTACAGCATATGAGATGTAAACGCTTATATTAAGCAAAAAAACAATCAATGCGCAAAATTCACAATCTTGTGAAGTGTGATCAGTAGATCTTGTCGTGTCGTGTCGTTGGCGGGCATGTAGCCCACAAAGTGCCCTAGGTAGGTTCCTATCACATTTGCTCTGTGTACAGAAGATCTCAGTCCATGCCAGGCAGTGTGGTAGGTAGATAGGTAGGTAGGTAAGCCCTCTCATTGGAATGCATCATGACCGCTCTCGCTGGAGATGTGACCTGGGGCACCGAGCTGAAATCGGGAGACCTGTTAAGAAAACTGAGCTCACGTTGTGTCTGGAATGACAATGGTCCTGCCAGCTCTGCACATGGCTCTGGTTTCTTTCGTCCCCAGGCTGAGATGTTTGGTGAAACAGCTGGAGCGCGGCGAGGCCTCTGTGGTCGACCTGAAGAAGAATCTGGAGTATGCAGCGTCGGTCCTGGAGTCCGTCTACATCGAGGAAACACGGTAAGGTTAATACCCGGGCTGTGCCCTGTTTTGTTGTGCATGAGCCAGAGGTGTACCCAGAGTGAACCCACACAGACATGGGGAAAACACGCCTTGTCCAGTGGTGTATCCAGATGTTTATACGTCTTTAAGGAATGATAAGTGAGACGGATTAAGCCGGAGCGCCGGGGGTCCGGACCTAAATAGAAGCGGGAGCCGCAAACAAGGCGAACGATGCCATGTGCTTGGTGTCTTATTCCCGGAGCCTCCTTGGCTTTGATTCTTCTCGTTCTTGACGTTTCTCCCTGTAGGCGCCTGGTGGACACGGAGGACGAGCTCAGCGACATCCAGTCGGACTCTGTACCCTCGGAGGTGCGGGACTGGCTGGCGTCGACCTTCACCAGGCAGATGGGACTGATGCTGAGGAGGACGGAGGAGAAGCCACGTTTCCGCAGCATCGTCCATGCCGTCCAGGCCGGAATATTCGTGGAGAGGTTAGAAGTGGGTTTAACTCAGTCTGGTCCTCCAACATCCACTGTGATGATGGTTTGATCTTCGCAGGCCCTTGATCTTTAGGACCTTGACCTTTAGGTCTTAAACTCTCTTCTGGTCTACGGGGAACAAAACCAGGGTTGCTGCAAAGGGTTCATGAAGGATGCTTCATTCAGAACCAATAAAACGTCCATAAGATGTTTCGAAGCCTACCTAAAAAGGATCCTCCTGCTCGCTGTGCCTCGCTGACGTTCTGTTATCTCCCCCTGACAGGATGTACCGCCGGACCTCCAACATGGTGGGATTAAGTTATCCACCCAGCGTGATCACAGTGCTCAAGGTATTAACCGTCCACGGCAACCTTATTAGATCTCAGAGACAAAAACGTTCTTCATCTTCATCTTCATCTTCATCATTTCTCATTCAACATCCGTTCATGCATTTCAGTCCTGCGACTCTGCGTTCCAGAAAAGTTGGGACGGTGCAATTTAGGGCTAGTGATGAGGTCAATAAGGAGGGAAGATGATCAGAGGAACTCCCTCCAGGTTATCAAAAAAAAAACATGTTCCTCTAATAAAGATCAGAAGGGATTTATTGTCGATATTTTCTCCCTCCACAGACCATAATATCATTAAACCGTTCCCAATCTGGAGGAATTTCAGGGCTAAAAACTAAACCAAACAGGGGTGATCGCTCTCCCCTCCCTCAGAATCGCCATTGAGCCGTATCTGATAGGAGCACATGGGTAAGGGGTTAGTTTATCCAACCTTTATCGAGTTACATTCACAAATACCACTTAAAACTTTACGGTGCAATTAAACAATCAGGTCCTGAAGCTCCGCCCACTTCTCTGGGCTCCGTCACCATGGAAACGGGGATTGGGCTCAGACCCAAAAGATGGAAAAAGGACCTCTGTCATGGTATGGGGTCGGGTCCGGACCCCGGAATATGCATTTTCCACACAGTCCCATACGTTTTTTTTGGGGGGGGGGGGTGGGTTGTTTATAGGAGCCCCACGTTCGGTTACATTCTGTTCGTTCTCTGGGTGTTTCCGAGCTGAACATTTTAACGTCTTGTCGTTAACGAGGGCGTTTCTTGGTTTTCCCGCAGCACGTGGACACGTGGTCGTTCGACGTGTTCGCCCTGAACGAAGCGAGCGGAGACCACGCGCTCAAATTCATCTTTTACGAGCTGCTCACCAGATACGACTTAATCAATCGCTTCAAGGTAAGACGCTCCGTATTGCCTGGCTCTTACATCACTCAAATCAGTCCCACACATGGCCAAAAGTATGTGGACGCCCAGCCCAAGTGCCTGCGCATCAAGATTTTAGAATGGACGAGAATCTAAAAACCTAAAATAATGTTAAAGCTTCGTTATAAGAGCCGAAGGTGACAGGAGATGAGGTTCCAGGTTGGCGTCCACCAGTAAATGACTTTCACCCTGACTTTCTTCTCTCTGTGCCGCTCTGGAACCTCCTCAGATCCCCATCTCTGCGCTGGTGTCGTTTGTAGAAGCCTTGGAAGTGGGCTACAGCAAGCACAAAAACCCCTACCACAACCTGGTCCACGCGGCCGACGTCACTCAGACCGTCCACTACTTCCTGCTGAAGACGGGGGTGGTGGTGAGTAACGGGTTTGGGACGGAGGGTGGAAAAGGGTCAAGCCTGATGGGTTCGGAGCTTATTGGCCAAAAGAGGCTTGGCGATGTGGGTCATTAAACCTTCAGCGGTGTGAGATTCCGTTATGGAGCCTCCACGATGGGGGTACAGGATGGCAGTCTGTCTGTATGCCCAGTTTTGGTGCCCGTCTCCACCCCACTTTTGCTCCTTCTGTCCCTCAGCACTGGCTAACCGAGTTAGAGATCTTCGCGATGATATTCGCTGCATCTATCCACGATTACGAACACACCGGGACCACCAACAACTTCCACATCCAGACCAGGTACGAAGAACAAACGTTTTTTTTTTTTACCTCACTAACGTCATTTTTAAATGGAGATGCTGTCCCTCCCTGATTAGATCGGACTCGGCGATCCTGTACAACGACCGGGCGGTGCAGGAGAATCATCACGTCAGCGCTGCCTATCGCCTCCTCCAGGAAGACGACGAGATGAACATCTTGTATAACCTATCCAAAGACGACTGGAGGTACCAAGAGTTGACAGTGCCCAGCCAAAAATACGCAGACGCCCCTGCTCCTAGTACTAACGAATCCTTTTTCTTGCCTCCTTCCAGAGAGTTCCGTACCTTGGTGGTCGAGATGGTCCTGGCCACGGACATGTCCTGCCACTTTCAGCAGATCAAGGCCATGAAGAACTTCCTGCAGCAGCCCGAGGCGTGAGTGCATCCGCATTTCCACGGGTATTAAAAAATAAAAAAACGAAAACGGGGCGGGGCAGGATTACGGATCTTCAGCTCGTTCTCATTGTGCTCTACAGGATCGACAAACCAAAGGCCTTGTCGCTGTTACTCCACACTGCAGACATCAGCCACCCCGCCAAACAGTGGGACCTGCACCATCGCTGGACCACCTCGCTCCTGGAGGAGTTCTTCCAGCAGGTCAGTGCTCTCGGCTCTGGAAGACGATGCTTCCTCCACCATGCTTCTCACGGAGAAGCTTGTTGAGGAACCAAATCTTCCACCGGGTTCTTCCTTGGTGTTCTACGATTGCCACATGGCTCGCTAGAGACGTTTCGTGAAGTTGTTAGTCCAGACCAAGCTTCTTTTGGATGACTGTATGAACCTTGTGAGATCTTCCAGATGAAGAAGCACATCGGATTCGTTTTGGAGAAGCGAACCATCGCAGGACTTCCCCTCTAATCCTGCGAGGTTCCTCAAACGAGGCTGTAATGTCGTTAAAGGCTGCTCGTTTACCTCGTTTGCATTCAGCCGGCGTAAGGCGTCTCCACACACTCATAATCCGTCTGTACTTAATATTCATCGGCAGCTCGCACCGAGGAACACGAACCTCATCCCATCGACATCAGCGCTCTTTAATAAGAGAATTGGGACCCGGCAAGAGAATCTCCAAACCTTTTAAAGTAAACTGACTCGTGTTGCTTTTGGGTTCCGTATAAAAGACGACTGGGAAATTCTGATAGTTACAGCCACAATGGTTTGGTTTTTTCAGCCGAAGCTCCAGAGTCTCTTTAGAGTGTGAAGGCGTGGCAGGACCAAAGGGTTCATATGAGACGTCCACAAAATAAGAGAAGCTGCAAAGAAAACATCCATAGGTATAAGCTGAACTAAACAAACAAAACAAAAAGAAACCTCTCAGTGTAAGAACTAGAACTGGTACCAGAACATCTTAGTATAAGGACTGGAACTGGTACCAGAACCTCTTAGTATAATGACTGGAACTGGTACCAGAACATCTTAGAATGAGGACTGGAACTGGTACCAGAACATCTTAGTATAAGGACTGGAACTGGTACCAGAATCTCTTAGTATAAGAACTGGAACTGGTACCGGAACCTCTTAGTATGAGGACTGGAACTGGTACCAGAACATCTTATTGTCTGGACTGGAACTGGTACCAGAATCTCTTAGTATAAGAACTGGAACTGGTACCAGAATCTCTTAGTATAAGAACTGGAACTGGTACCGGAAACTCTTAGAACGAGGACTGGAACTGGTACCAGAACATCTTAGAATGAGGACTGGAACTGGTACCAGAACCTCTTAGTATAAGGACTGGAACTGGTACCAGAACATCTTAGTATGAGGACTGGAACTGGTACCGGATCATCTTACTATAAGGACTGGAACTGGTACCAAAACATCTTGGTATAAGGACTGGAACTGGTACCAGAACATCTTGGTATAAGAACTGGAACTGGTACCAGAACATCTTGGTATAAGGACTGGAACTGGTACCAGAACATCTTAGTATAAGGACTGGAACTGGTACCAAAACATCTTAGAATGAGGACTGGAACTGGTACCAGAACCTCTTTGTATAAGGACTGGAACTGGTACCAGAACATCTTAGAATTAGGACTGGAACTGGTACCAGAACCTCTTAGTATAAGAACTGGAACTGGTACCGGAACCTCTTAGAATGAGGACTGGAACTGGTACTAGAACATTTTAGTATAAGGACTGGAACTGGTACCAGAACATCTTAGTGTCAGGACTGGAACTGATACCAGAACCTCTTAGTGTCAGGACTGCCTTTTTTGGGCGTGTTGTTCTTCCTGGGCGTTTAAACACCCCGTTTCTCCGTAAGTATCTGTACCCGTTAGTTCAGATGTTCTGTGGATTCTCTTTCGTGTCGTTTGATCTTAGGGGGATAAAGAGTCGGAGCTGGGCCTGCCTTTCTCCCCTCTCTGTGACCGTAAGTCCACCATGGTGGCCCAGTCCCAAATCGGTGAGTCATGAAGGAACTGGGATCTCTCCACTGCTTTCTGCTGCTTCTCTAAACGTCTGGTTATCTCCAACATTCAGGCTTTATAGATTTCATCGTGGAACCCACCTTCACCGTGCTGTCTGACATGGCTGAGAAGATAGTGACGCCGCTTATCGACGAGGCTTCACAGTCGGGTCTGGCCAGCTTCAGACGTTCCAGGTCAGAATGTTTATCAGTCGACTAAAGGTCTCTAAAGGATCTGAATCCGTCCTCATGACGGGTTTTGGTCCTGGTGGTCCTTATTTTTGGCCACACTGGTTAGTTGTTTTTGGACCAAAAACTGAGTTTGCGTTACGACGACTAACCGGACGTTCTGCTTGGTTCAACAGTCTGAATAACATCCCATCAGACGGCAAGCATGCCAACGTGAAAAGCACGAGCTCTGAAGGAAGCACGTCGCTCAACAGCCCACTGCACAGCGTCGACTTCAAACACTTTAAGGGGACCTGGAATGAAGAGGTGCACCAGAACAGGGAGAAATGGAAAGCTCTGGCGGCTGAGGGTGAGGAATTTGGCTTCTTGGTTGCCCCTTGAAATCGTTTCCAAATTTGGCTGAGGACGTTTAGGGCGACAGGTTTACGTCTCTTTCAACGTTTGTTCAACGTTTGTCCTTGCAGATTTAGAGGAGAAGGCCAAAACAGACGAAGAGGAGAAGGCCAAGGAGAAGGAGAAGGAGAAGGACGGTCCAGAAGGTCCGAGCGAACTGGACCGGAACGAAGAGAAGCAGGACGTCGTCCAGGACAGAGCCAAGAAGGACAGAGACAAAACAGGCACCAAACCGGAGTCCAACTCCGCCAAAGCCAAAGCGGACAAGAAGGAGCCTACAGAGCAGCAGCCCAGAGACGAGGAGGGCAATAAGGACCCGGGGGGGACGGACGAAGGGGTGGAGGACAACAGCCAGCAGGTCCAAAACGGTACGGTGTGTACAAACTGAAACGGTTCTGAGCTTATTGTGTTTCTGCGGGGGGGTCCGAGGGGTGGTTAAAGGTGCCCTCTGTGGGGTAATCAGGAGGTGGGAACGAGGGTGGTGTAACCCGTGTGTTATCTGAATCCGTATCAGGTGAGGTCGGAGAGGAGCTGGACTCACCTGACAGTGACCAGAAGGACACCAAGAGCTCGGATGGTGGTCATAGCGGTAACATCCTGTTCCTCCACCTCCAACCTTCTTCATTATCATTCCTAAAAAAAACGCCCTGTTTACACCTGGTTTATATCCCGAAACTCCAGAAACGATCAATAAAAACATCTCATCAAGTCCAAACTGTTACGAGATGTGGTGGTTTTTGGTAGGACCCAAGGATGTGGGATAGACGAAATCCCACAACGTATTATAATAATAATAATAATAATCATAATAATAATAATAATAATAATGGGGAAATAATATAGAAGAACTAAAAGGGGATTAAGAGCGGAGTGTAAGGCTCCCAAACACAAAAAACCAAAAGGACAAAATGGCGTGCCGATGTGTTGGGTCTCGACTGGGAGCAACGCGCGAACTGATAGCAAGAGGGCGCCGAAGCGGCAACGGGGCAGGCGTGCAGAGGGCACGATTTGGGACGTCTCCCAAGTGGCAAAGCACAGAGGTAGTCCGAACGCCAGAGGGCGAAAGTGAGCTCGAACTCGCATGTAGCACGGAAAAGCCATGCCGGGGAGTGTATAATTCAAACGAGCAGCCGGGTGGCCACTCTAGCCGGGGCGTGTCTTATTATGAGAGGGCAGCCGACTAGAATGAGGCTCAAAAAAGCACAAAAGGCGCCGAAGCACCAGGGGGCGAGCGTGAGTGCTAGAGTGAGGCTCGTTGGGGCCGACGACGGAGGAGCGTGAACTCAGGAATACAGGACGGGAGACCCTCAAAGTGCCCCTAAAAATACTAAATACCTCGGGGGTTCCCCCCATACACATTCATCAGCACTAAATGCCCCCAGGACGTTACCACTATCCCTAAAGGTGTGTGTAAGGGAGCGAGCGTGCCGGTGGTCGGGAGGGCGTACCGAATGAAGACGACCTGGCACCAAACAGAGATAAAACCCAAACCTAAATAACAGGAGAAGCAGCTGTTAGGAATCAGGTCGTAATTTGGATACCGGATATAAACCGCCTCACCGATAGCTCTGTAATGGGACCGGCGAGGACGGCCCAACGCTCCGGGGCCAAAGGTAGGAACCCTAACATAACTTAAATATTATTATTGATTTAAATTAGAGTATTTACTTATTGTTGTTATTATTACTATAATATATAATATATTTATTTATTTAACATCTAGGCCACCCATGGAGGTCAGGGCCCATTTTGAGTCCTGGTTCCTCCCAAGTTTTTTTCCTTCTACTTTCAGAGAGTTTTTCCTTGAAAGTGTCACCCTAGGCTTGCTCCGTTATGAGAAGTGCTATAGAAATAAATTTGATTTTACTTGACCAGGTGAGTAGACGGGAGAGCAGTTCGGACTCCCCGCTGTTGGACTTTCACACGCTGGGCACTTTCCCCTTCAGCGTCTCTTTAATGTCCAGTAAAGAACCACTGCACCGCCAACTAAAATCTCCAAAAACCTTCCAAATTTGTAAAAACTGCTAAAAAATGATCTGGAGTGAACTGCCTGATGTTAAGCAGTTCTTTCCTTGTGTAGGAAATGGGGTTAGAATATCCAAACAAGCAGATAATACAGAAAAACTATATAAGAAAAAGTATATAAAAGCGCAGAACTGAAGCAGCCATCTGCAGCGCCATCTTGGATTAGCTTTTACTGTCCTACAGAGAATTAGACCTGGGCACCAGGCTTTGGCTTTTAATGAAATTCAGTCAGTTAAAGAAGGACCACAGCTCCATTATTCCCTATAGCTGGCCCTGTAAGGGAGTGTTTAGCACATTCGCTCATTAAACACAAGGTCTCGAACCCTAAGCCATCCCTAGACAAATTTTTGGCAACTATGGAGGTTATTTGTTTACCTTTTTTTAGAGTTCTGAGGGTTTTCTGTAGTGGTGACTTGACTCAGCTCCTTAAAATAGGAGGTTAGAACTAAAACAGATGTAATAGTTAAATGAAAAATGCCATTACAGAGCTATCGGTGAGTCGGTTTATATCCAGTATCCAATTTGCGACCTGATTCTGAACAGCTGCTTCTCCTGTTATTTATTTGTGGGTTTTAGTTTTAGTTCGGGGCCAGGTCATTGTCATTTGATCTCCATTCAGTACACACACCCGACCACCAGTGCGCCCGAGCCCTAGCGCGTACCTTTAGGTACAGTGGTTACGAACCCCTGAGGTATTTAGTATGCTAGGGGCAATTTGAGGGTCTCCTGTCCCGCGCATGCCTGAGTTCACGCTCCTCTGTAGTCAGTACTCAACGAGCCTCACTCCAGCCGGCTGCTCTTTTTCACGCCACACGTGCTGCAACGTGGATCACGCGTCGCTCCCAGTCGGGACGCAACACACCGGCGCGCCCTTTTATCCTTTTGGGGTTTTTTTTGTGTTGTCTTTATCCCTTTTAAGTTGTTCTAAATAATTTTACCATTATTATTATACGTCTATCCCGAATACTTGGGTCCTACCAAAAACCACCACATCTTGTAACAAATATTTGAGATAGAGTATGAGAGGAGCTGCTTTACCAGATCGATGTACCGTGGTGTGAAAATGGCGGAGACACACGCAGCACACAGATGCTGGCAGGATCTTTATTTAAATTGGCAGGCAAAAACGTAATCAATTCATTTCAATTCAATTCAAATTATTTCTATAGCGCCTTTTACAATGGAGCATTGTCTCAAAGCAGCTTCACAGTATTATATTATCTAAAAAAAGGCCAATCCCAAGTTCAGCAAGCCAAGGGCGACAGTGGCAAGGAAAAACTCCCTAAAATGGTAGGAAGAAAGGGAGGACCAAGACAATCAAACAGTCCAGGGTAGGTACACGGCACAGCAATAACAAAGTTCAAGGGGGCATGGCAAAAGGCGTAAACGAGGGATGAAAGCGATGTTGATAACGGTAAGTACAGCGATAACAAACTTGGTTAGTGTTTGTCTCTCTCTCATCATGATAGTTTCTCACTGGGAGGATGCATTTCACTGGTGGACCAAGAAGCTCACTGCACTTCTGAATCTTTGACTTTTATGCTCTTGTACACCTGCGTTAGATCCCTCTTAACCAGTGGACAGAGCGGACATTTACAATGAAGTTTGATCTTTTGATGTTTCACAGAATCCATCCCAACCCCAGCAGATGCCTCTCAACCCCAAAGTGGACCAGTCAACATGTCCTAAAGGTCCTTGGCCGATGATGTGAGGGTTTGCTGTGCAGGGCAATTATCTCTGAACTTTTGTTTTTTAACCTTTATCTTTTGAGACTCACCTTTCCATGCCCATCATGCCATAGAGGATGAACGGTAGGGTGGAGGAACTGGTGGCGTTAATTCTGTAGCCTTTATACTGTGAAGATAAAAAAAGAGTCTTAAGGTACGACCCCAAATCAGAAACAGTTGGGACAGTATGGAAAATGTACAATAAATAGCTGTAAGGAAACAAAAGGGAAAGTAAAAGTAAGAAAAACGTGTTTGATGCATTTTCCAGCTTGTATTTCCAAGGTGACTTTCATAAACAGGTGAAACATCAGGCAGGTATAAAAAACCAACACATCTTCTCACTTTTATGGTGCAGCTTTGTCCTGCAGATGTCTCTTCTTCTGACAAGATTACAATTCTTCGTGTGAAGAAGCTACAAGCCAAGTTAATGAAGCAGGATTTTCCCTGGGACTGGTCCATGTATCAGTACTCGGACATCCTGCACCTCTGGATGGTTCTCTTTAACTCAATATAATATGAAGTGTTTTACTATAGAAGTATATTATATAAACTATAATTACTATATTATATAAACTACAAAATGCAGCTCCTGCAGGACCTGTGAATGTGTGTTACATCTGTGCGGTCAGTTCTTGCCTGGCAAAAATTCCTGTTTGTGTGTGTGTGTGTGTGTGTATGTTTGTGTGTGTGTATGTTTGTGTGTGTGTATGACAGTTATCATTTAAATAAAAACAGATGATTTTCTTATCATTTTAATAGGATCAAATCTGTCTAGAGTGAAGTTGCAGGTCTCAAACAGATATATATATAACTGTATAAAGGTATTTAACTCCAAAAGTATTTATCATATAGTAACAGTGTTTCTGAGTTCACTTACAAAAAAACAGATTTATTTTCCCGTTCTGTCTCACTGCCTGCACTCCCTCACTGAGGATCCTCCTCTTTACTTTATTTCTTTGTTCTGAAATGCCCTTTAGATATTTCTTGTTTGTTGGATTCTCAAACGGCTTTCCATCAAACCACAGAGCTATGCCAAAGAAAAAAAAAAAGAGGCAAGTTGTGTCAAGTCTCGCCACAACACCTGTTTTTCTTAACTGTTTTCAAATACGTTAACGCCCAACTTCACAACCAATATGCAATATATGGCTTAATAAGAAAACAAAAAAAGAACATTCTGGTTGTAGAACATTTGTCTTACAGTTTACTTTCAGTTTCGTTTAAGTTCTAATATAAAGTCATCTTTCAGGAAGAAAACCTCCATTATTGGCTTGCCGAGGTGACGTGTACATTCTCTGTGCTTGAGAGTACAGAGAAGAAAAACAACACATAAAGGAAACGATTTTGCCATGACCAGGTGAGTACATGTTTATCTATCTGTAGGCTTGATCAAATTTGTTTTAGGTCATATCAATGCACCCCTCTATTTATTTAAAGTACTTACATCTCTAATTATGCAATTTGTGTTGTGTTCTGACAAGCAACATGTGTTTGGTTATACAATCAGCTGGTGGAACAATGTTTAGTTTTAGGCTCAGAGTGCAGCTCTTTCATAAAGTACATGATATTGTCCTAAATCATCTCTGACTTAGCAGTGGTGTGAAAAAGTGTTTGCCCCCTTCCTCATTTCCTGTTTTTCACACTTAAGTGTTTCGGAACATCAAACCAATTTAAATAGTGATCAACACAAGTAAACACAAAATGTAATTTGTAAATGAAGGTGTTTATTATTAAGTCTCTTTCTGATGGTGGAGGCATGAACTCTGAGCTTAACTGAGGGAGTTCTTTGGACGTTGTGTTCTGGTCTTTTGTGATCTCTCGGATGAGTCGTCGCTGAGCTCTTGCGGTAATTTTGGGCGGCTGGCCACCTCTGAGAAGGTTCACCACTGTTCCATGTCTTCACCATCTGTGGATAATGGCTCTCACTGTGGTTTTCTGCATTCCCAAAACTTTGGAGATGGCTTTATAACCCTTTCCAGACTGATAGATCTTAATGACTTACTTTCTCAATCGTTTCTGAATGTCTTTGGATCTCGGCATGATGTGTAGCTTTTAAGGATCTTTTGGTGGACTTCACTTTGTCAGGCAGGTTCTATTTAAGTGATGTGTTGATTGAGAAGAGGTGTGACAATAATCAGACCTGGGTGTGGCTAGAGACAACGTTTTAACAAAGGGGGGACAATCACTTTTTCACACAGGGCCAGAGGACAGATTTCTTTTTCTCCCTTTCATTTGCCAATTGCATTTTCTGTTTACCTGTGTTGTCTTTGATCTAAAATTAAAATTGGTTTGATGTTCAGAAACACTAAAGTGTAACAAACATGCAAAAAAACAGGAAATGAGGAAAAGGGCAAACACTTTTTCACACCACTGTAGGGTGCATTCCATTTTACTGAGACAAGTCTACTGTCCACTGTCCATTCCTGATCTTACTTGACTATATGAAATATTTTTGACAGTTGCATTTTTTTGTTATTTTCCCAGGAACTAAAAATGAACTATTTGTGGAACTTCAGTATACAACCATCACCAGGTGAGGCTAGTGTAAGGATGATAAACCTAAATGTTATAGGTTCCAGTAGAACTTCAGACAGAAACAAAGACAGGTTTCAAACCTGTATGAGTTCTAAGAGTTCTTAATAGTTTTTGCACCAAGAGGAAAATGTTTTGGGAAACAGTGGTAAAATAGACCTAAAGATTGTAGTACAAATTGAACATACTCAGCATATGACTTTGGAATTATTATTATTTTTTTTAGAATTTGATGAGCCATGGCGGGACACGAAATGGAAGTAAGTACATAAAAATCAATATATAATTGTTTTAAAACATTAAGTACAAAACAAGGGTTAAAACGTTTTAATTCACATACAGGCAAATCCTTACCCTAAATCTCTACATTTATTTCTTATAAATGTATTTTTTCTTCATCAGTCATTCATAAGATATTGTCACTGCCACTTTCTTTCTCGCTCTGATAGCAATAAGCAGGACTTAGAAGAGAAACTGAGGAATTTCTGCATCACCAATCCAGATGTTCAGCACATCAGGATTCTGCTGATTGGTCCAGTTGGATCAGGAAAATCCAGCTTTATAAACTCAGTCAATAATGTCTTCCAGGGACGAATCACCAGTAAAGCTCTCGCTGGTACAGCCGATACAAGCTTCACAAAAGCAGTAAGTGTTTATACTTATCTTATTCATTACATCATGTGAGAAGCAGTGAAAACCCTTTAGTATTTATCATTTATTTCTCTTTTTCTTACAGTATGAGACTCATTATATTGAAGGAGAGGATGGAAAACCTTTGCCTTTTATCTTCAATGATATCATGGGTTTGCAACACGATGCATGTGATATAAACGAACAGGACATCGTCACAGCCATACGGGGGTTACTCCCTGAAGGATTTGATGTGAGGAGGAACCCTAAACTCATATAACATACAATAATTCCCAGTGTAGTAACACTAATCACTAAGGTTACATGTTGGAATAAGATGCTATTCAATTCATATTAGGATTTAAATAACTCTGATTTAATCTTTAATTTACATATTCAGTTTGAGGAATGAGCCAAGACTAATCCAGAGTACAGAAGCAACCCTGAGCTTAAATATCAGACCTTCTGCCTGGTTAATGTTCTGCCAGCAGACAACGTGTCACTCATCGACCAAAGAGTCGTTAATCAGATGAAGTACATCCGACAGCATGCTTCAAAACTAAGTGAGTCCGAAAGTAAATACGTTTTAAAAGTAAATACACAAAAGTATCCATGTTATCTTAAGTAAATGGGGAAGAATTGGAATGTAATGTAAAGAAAATGTTCAAGTACACATTACATATACAAAGCGGATTAACAAATTGTGAATAAAAACTTAATGTAATGATGTGGAGATGGCAAATGTCAATATTTTATTCATTTTAACAGAACATAGATGACAGATCAAAAGTTTAATCTGAGTAAATGTAACATTTTAAAGGAAAAATATGTTGCTTCAA